>JAKTSB010000039.1:0-132519 GCA_030579975.1 Blastobotrys buckinghamii (nom. inval.)
TTTACACTGTGGTTCAAGATCAAGGGGAGTGTTAGCTTCAGCTGGTTATTGAGATTTTTCACACATTGTTCTGGTTAATACTAGAATCATATATTCAAGAAGTATAAATATGGGACTATTTTCTTTCATTAAATAATTTGTATATATTTTTTTAATTAATCACGTTTATTAGTATTTTAGTCATCTCTTATTAGAATAAAATCGTAAGATTTATCAATTCCTTAGATTTGGTGGCCACAATTTACTAGTGTTAACAATTGCCATTATAATTGATTCAAATTCAAATTTTACATTGCAAATGTAGTGCTAGTATCCATGCGCGCGGTATAAACTAGTTACGGGATGTATATATATATTCATGTTTGAATGATACCCTATAGTATATATATTTCAGATTCAACTATAGTATACTGTTGCTGATCAATTGAAAAAAATATTATAAATTATTCCAGTTGGTATTACCGATTAAGAATATCCGCTTGCAATGAAGATTTTTTCTCTGCAAGTGATCCATTATTTATTAACCCTCATTTATTGGGGCAATCACTAGATTCAACTGAGAATTACAATCTCAAATTAATGCAACATGATTTGGCAACAACAACACTTGTTAACAAAATGACCATGTTCATCATGAACAAGATTTTTATAAAGATCCAACTTCACCACAAGCTATTTTAAACAACACTAATAACATGGCTAGTCCAGTTATGATGGGTCCGGATCAATTCGGTAATTCTTCCAATCATCAACGAAATGATTCTATTATAATTAATAGTATCATGAACCTGAATTATATATATATATATATACGTATACGCTGATTCGAAGATTTATACTAGAAGGAAAAATCATCTACAACCAGCTGTTGTTAATTAAGAACGTACGTTATCAAAGACAATTAAATTTAGTTTAATGGGTTACAAGCTTAGGGAGATAATTTAAATATTCGTACCTCTCAAGCCCGGGCAGCTGGACTGGTGAGCTCTATCGTATACAAAAATTTCGAGATTTTCGAATCATTTAAATTGTTATATATAGTTACTCAAGAGCTAGTTAAACCAGAGCCTGGCGTGTATAATTTAATCAATTTATATATTTTTATATAGATCTATAGAATTTAGATTAGCATCTAGCTAAAGCTAATTAGAATCATACGTATACACAAGTAGAACTAAATTCATGAATAATACAAAAAAAATTAAAAAATTAAAAAAATTAAAAATCAAGATATATACAAAAAGAGAACGTTATAACATTGAAACTAGCATCACTACATAAAAATAATAATCTAATAAACTTCCAAAATATATCGTTCTTCTTCTTTCAAAGATTCAATAACTTTAGATAATTCCAAACTTTCACCTCTAGTTGCAGCATCTTTTTGAACAATATTATACAATGCTTCACTAACATCTGCAACAGGCCAAGTTGGACCACATAAATAAAATGAACCATGATTTGTAACAAATGCATTAACCAAAGAATCACTTGCTTGTCTAATTCGATCTTGAATATAAATTTTTTCTGGTTGATCCCTTGAAAATGCTGCACCAATATAAGTTAAAACACCTGCATTTTTATATGCTTCAAATAATTCACCATATAGATATTCTTCTCTTTTATGTCTTGCACCCAAAAACAAATAAATTTCACCAATGTCGGCACCAGCTTGTTTTTGTAAATATTTCTCTTCCAAAAATGCTTTAAAAGGCGCTAAACCTGTACCTAAACCAGCCATAATGATTGGTTTAGATGGATCGGCTGGTAACTTCATAACTGATGGTTTGACAGAAACAACAACTTCTGCACCAATATCCAAATCAGATAAGAATTTAGAACATTGACCATATCGTTGTCTACCCTTTGAATCGATCCAATCAACAACAACAATTAATAAATGAACAGCATTTGGATGCATCTTTTGAGATGATGCAATAGAATATTCTCTTCGCTTCAATGGTGAAATAATCTCAACCAATTCAGCAAAAGTTGGTCTTGCAGATGGGAACTCTTCCAGGATATCAGCATAAGTAACAAAATCTTCTTCAGCTCGTTTCTTCAAATCTTCAGCACCTGCTGGAGTTGCCAATGTTTCCAATTTTTTCTTTTCTTCTTCATTAGTTGCGAAATTTGACAAACTTTCATAGAATTTTTTAGGTGGTTTACCAAAAATGTCCAAATTATTTTTCAATGCCTGATAAACAGTTTTAGATTCAAAAGTACCATCAACAATTGAAGGAACCGAAACAATTTCATCATGCTCTAAACCATAAAATTTGATAAATTCTTCAACTAATAAAGTATTATTTGGAGCATGGATACCTAATGCTTCACCAATTGCATAAGTTAAACCAGTACCAGTAATATCCAACTCCAAATGGAAAATATGACGACTATATTCTTCTGGAGTAACTCTTTGATTAACTTTAACTTTGGAAATGAAATTTGTAACTGGTAAATCTGGTCTTAATTCTTTACTGGTATTATAAGCTTCCCCAAAAGTAGCTCGTTTAGCCATTTCAACCCAATTAGAATGTTCTGGTGCCAATACTTCTGATTCAAAATCTTGTAAATTATTTGGTAAAAATGAATTTTCATTAAATTTAACTAATTGTAAATCAGTTTCTTCAGAAGTTTCGATAACAATTGGTACCAATGAAACTTTTTCTGCTAATCTAACAATAGTAGCTGCAACTAATTCAGTATCATTACCATTTGATAAAACAATCTTGGTAGTAATTTGATCAATTGATAATTCTGGAAATAAAACTTTCCAATAAGCAATTTGTAATACCATTGATTCGGTTCTTCCTTGAGTTTCTGGGTTTTCACCAATTAACTCTTGATCAATAGCTAAAATGTTGATTTTCTTAGCTAATGCAGAATTTTTAAAGACTGGGGATAATTTTTCCAATTCTGGTTTTGATGACACAATAATTGTACCTTCTGCTCTAACATTATTCAAAACATCAATTTCATTCAAGATCTTTGAATCATTAACAACAGCCAAATCAATTAATTCATGATCACCATATGACAATTGTTCACCAACTTTAACTTGAGATTGAACAATACCACCTAGAGATTGATTATCATATTTAGTAACAAAAGAAACTTTCACTTTATTATCAAATGATAAAGTATGGGCTAAAGTAGATGCAACATGAATAGATTTTGAACTATCCAAATCCCAAAAGGTAGCATTTCTTGATGGTGATGAAACGCTATAATCAGTAACTCCTAAAATTTCAACAAAATGTTCAGTTGACCATTCTTTATCAGCAGTATATTGAACTTCTTCAACAGAGAAACTTGCTTGTCTCATAAAAGCACTAGTTGCAACATCGCTATATAATAAAGAATTTTTGGAATTATTGACTTGACCCAAAACAATTACTTTCTTAACAGTTGATGGTAAAACTTTGAAAAATTCTTGTTCTAAAAATGGACTATATAATCGAACATTAATTGAACCAATTTTATTATTTGAATTTTCAACAACTTGTTTAGCTAAATTAGCTTCAACAGAACCAAAAGAAACAACAACTGTTTCAGCATCTTGAGAACCAGAATACTCAAATGGTTGATATTTAGTACCAAATTGATCATTAACTCTACCAATTAAAGTAGTGATTTTTTCATTCAAAGTTAGTTTATTGTCAATAAATTCTGTCAAATCTTTAGTAACAGTTTTATAAGCAGAAAATAATTCGCCGGTACTTAAAACTTTACTAGCCTTTGAACTTTCTCTTACACTTTTACCACTATAAACATGTAGAGTTGGTAAAACACTAGATAAAACAGTTGATAAAACACTAATATGTTGAGAATCTTCAACATTATTTGAACCTAATAGAATTAATCCCAAACTTGATGCAATTTCTAAATTAGAAGCATAATCATCAACCAATTTCCCATTTGAATATTCTGATGCAGAAACATTAAAGACTAATGGGGATTCAACATTAGGGTTAACAGCATATTGAGCTAAAACTGGTTGCATTAATTTTAATGCACCAGTTGAAGCTAAAACAGTCGAAGGTAATTTTTCTGGTTGATTATAAGAATAACCTAATAATACACCACCAGCACCAGATCTTGACTCCAGTTGATCAAATCTTGGAACAAATCCATTACCATTTTTTTGATGATATTTTTGCCAAATTGGAATACTATCATCTAAATTAAACCCTTCTGGTGAATAACTGAAAATACTTTTTGATAAAGCATAACTTGTTTGTTGAATCAATAGTTGTGGAGTTGTATATAATGACCCATTAACTGAATGTAAATCCAATGGTTGAGGAAATGGATAATCGACGATATTAGATGATTGATTATTTTCAATAGTACCAGACAAATCTGGTGATTTTCTTTCAGTAGCTAATGGAGCCATTATGTTACTACCTTTTCGATGAATGAATAAAGTATTAATGAGGAAGAATGAAAAAAGTTTGAAGTATTTATTGGAAAGATAGATCTACCAAATCTTAGTAATGAATTCTTACTCATACTTTAACGTATCTTTTCCAAATCATTGGCTAGACCATCTTTGATGGATACTTCTATAACTTTGTGGGGGCGTAGATTAGTACACTCTTGGTAGTGCTTAAAAGTAGACTAAAAATGTCGTGTGCTAAGTTTTTGATGATATTTTGTGCTCACACGTGATGTTTTGCCATACTCACATACTACCAGCTTGAACAAATCATAAACCGGCGCGAAACCGTTGCCGAATAATTTTTTTTTTTCACCCTTATCAAAACAAAAGCCGTTGGTTCTATTGGTACGGCTGAGACATACTGGCTGGAGAGAAAAAAAAAAAAGATCAAAGCGTTCAACTCAATTGTTCCTAAGAACTATAGCTGGTACGCACTGCGAGTCTTTCAAACTTAAAAAGTTACAGTTGGGTTAGGATGGAAATGAAATTGGTCATAAATACATCTAGCAACCTTTCTTCTCATGTAATAGGAAATCAAACTGACCTAACTGGTTAATATATATATTAAAAATTAATGGCCTCTTCTCATATTCAGTGTGTATTAATGAGTTCACCGCGACCAGTATTTAACTACAGGCCGGCTGTCATGCATATGATGGATCTTGCTCGTAATTAACAGCAGCCATGGTCGACCGGCAACATTAATTGTAACATAGTAGCTGAAAGTTTAAGTGAATGCGCCTAGCTTTATATAGTTTATAACTATCAATCAAGAAACCATACTTACAATTAAAATCAATCAATATAGATATATAATTGAGTACGATCGATCTATTATAATATATATGATTGAAAAGAATTATGTTGTCTTAATCAAATTATTATATATCTCTAAATATATAATGTTATAATATTTTAACTGTCATGCCTATATTTGCATCATAATATATATTATTATAATATTGATTGACTGGTCCGGAACAGATGCCACATGCTGTGCGGCTACAGATAATCTAGAAAGCTTGAATTGTTATATATTAATTGAACTATAGTATACATTAAAAATTAGTTATATAAATATATATAACTATGGCGCCTAGGTTATAGGCTGACTGGTGCTTGCTAAAATATATCCTTATGTGCACGAATTGTAACTAGTTTTAGCTACAATATTAATCCATACAGTTGCAACATGGTTATATATATGTACCTTATAATAATTAAACCAAGTTCAAAATTCAGCATATATATATAACGCGTTCGAATCATTTCATTGCAAAGTAATAACTTAATTACTATATATATATAGTTATACATGTACAAGCTTGTAGCTAACAATTGTTATAAAAAAACCAGGCTTTTTCAACGTACGTGTACATAAAAAAGCCATGGTAATTGTTAACTGCAATGACATGAATTACAATAAATAAGATTTAATTAGTATATATCAAATACAAAACCTTCTATAAATAATACAAAAATCGAAAATAAAAAAGTAAGAACTAATAATAAACACCAGTTAATTTATCCAATTGAGTAATAGCAGTCTTTGTTCTTTCCTGACAATCTATATCCCCAGTACTCATACATTGATCCAAATACTCTCTATACCTCAATTGTACCAACTTTTCAGCTCTTAACCTAGATTTCTCAGCTCTTCTTACATTGGTTTGAGATGCAACCCCAGTTAAATTAATTATAAACCAAAGTACAGCTTTTTTAATTTCATTTTGTTCATGTAACAACAATGGAGCCAACCTTGTTAATAATTCATCATGTTGTATAACAATATCTTTTGTTTCTTCACTACAACCAGAAATATGGGCTAAAGTATAAATAGCTGATTCAGTGATCATTTTATAATTTGTACAATCACCATGAGGATCAATTTTATTTTCAATAATTTTAAAAATTTCTTCAGGTCCAACAGTATCAAAATATAATTTAATAGCTTTTTCTCCACCACATAAACTATTTCGTAAAAAATCAAAGGCTTGCTCTTGTAATTCTGGTTCTTGATTATAACATAATTCAATTGAAAATTCTGGTGTAACTAATTTTAGAATTTCTAATATAGTTTCTTCTGTACATCCATAAACAACATGTTTCAATGCCCAAACTGAATTAATTCTTAGAGGTAAATACTTGGACCTAGAACCATCCAAAATACATGATAAGATACCAAGTTGAATTAGTGATTCTCTTAATGGAGAAAATTCAAGAATTAAATTACAAACACATCCCATTACAGCTGCTTTAACTTCATCAAAACTCATTTTTGATTTTGTTTCAGGTTCAGTTTTTAACAAATCAACAATGGATTCAGCAACCTCTTTTGAATCTAAATGTTTTCTTAATAATGTCGCACTTCTAGAAATAGCTCTCAATAATTGACTGGCAGCAATTTTAACTGGTCTTAATTTATGATCTGGGAAACTTTTTGTTGGTGAATATCTCATAATATTATTTATAATTTTCAATACTCCTGCTTCTGCAACCGCTATTCTATTCTCATCTTGATGTAAACAAATCCCGGCTAATGCTTTCAAAATATATGGCCATGATGGAATATCAATATTGGTTAGATTTAATTGGTTTATAAATTCAATTAAAATTTGTAATGTTCCAAATTCTACTGCTGCCTTTGTAATTTCATCATTATCACGACAAATTGTTGCTAAAGTTGATGAAATTTTGGGTTCTGTTACTACTAATTCATATAATGGTTGAATAGTTGGCAAAATTGGGTCTAATAAAACATTTCTTTGTGTATCATTTTCAGCATATTGTTGCAAAACTGATAACAACTCGACACTTGCCAATCTAATTTTCATACTAATATCTCTCGTTAAATGAATGAGTATCATAACTAATCTGTTGGTTGACATTTGTAAATTAGCTCGTTCACTATAATACACACCATTATTTAAAATATATTTTGCATCAGCTTCTGTCAACACAAATGATAATGCTGTTAACCCTTGCTCCGTCTCTTTAAATAATCGATGATTTTGTGAATAAATATCTAATAGTGCTACAACATGAGGTGCAATAAATGGAGTTAAGTTACTAGTTGATCTTGAAAGTTGAGGTCTTGTTAATAAAGGCGCTAATCGACAACATTGGTAAACAACTTCAACTGATGCTTTCCCATTATTTAGCCATGATTCGATTATTGAGCATAACCTTTCATCACCAATCAAAACATAAGATTCTGGTTTTTTAGTTATAATATTAATTAATAGTTTAAAACTTTGTTGAGCTAAATCAACATCATCAACTTGATCCAATGATTTTAATAAAGTATCTAGAATTTTACCATGTAATAACTTATCAACAGTCTCACTTGTACCGAATGCGAGACTATTTATGATTTGTACAGCTTCAATCTGACATTCTTTGAAAGCTTCTTTAGAGCTTATGATAGCTAATAAGGGTGGTATAATATTTAGTTTAAGGTATTCATCTTTTCGTTCGGAATGCCCAATAACGTCGTTCTTTAGTTTTTTCAGAGCTATCAGCAAACTGTTGTTGTTCGATGGCTTGCTGATTTCAGCCAAAAGATTCGTTTGTGTCATTTTATATTATTTATTGATAAATCAATATATACAAACAGGTTTGTCAAGGGTCGACTTGTTTTTATAGTTTCTTGGTGTAGTAAACGGGCTTGGTGTTTCGGTGTTGTGGGAATTTAAGGTGTTGTTGATAAGGGTGGGACATCATCATAAATTAATGTGTTGCTTTAGCGCATCAAATGTTTTTTTGAGTGTGGCATGCATTAGATAAGCTTAAACTTTAGACAAGTTTAAATTGTTGCAGCCATAATCATTGAGCTACGGGTGCACAATTTTAATCTCAGAGTCTTCATTTTTTAACATGATTAAGTTCATCAACTCAACAACATTTAAACTACTACAGATTAACTTCTATATGAACTAATTCACTTATTTTGTAATAACAAGTTTGCTCCATTTCAACAATACCTTGACTTTTTCAAGTTTCGGTAACTTAAAGATCAGAAACTTTACTAATAGTGCTAAAAAAAAAAAAAATAAAAAAAAATTAATAATTGAAATAAATAATCAAAATGCAATTCCCGTACGGCAAACACTGAATACATCAGCAAATGCTCATCTATACATGGAAATCATCTTTTAGATCATCCCAGATTGAATCGACTTCATTTACCTAAGAAATTAGCAATGTTAGCAATCTGAATACTACAAGGTGACAACAAACTAAACATACGAAATTCCAAAATGCTTCACTTCTAATGATTTTAGAAATATGGGATTTTAATGCTGATGAATTTGCAGAAGTTGTAGCAGTTGATTTTGATACATTATATTGATTGATAGTGGTGTCAGGTGTATCAGGTGGTTCAGAATGTGAAGCTGAGGTTTGTGATACTTCTTGATTTGTTGTTATAATGGACTCGTTATTAGCGACATGATTACTTCGGGTATCATCTAATGCATGGACTGGTTCAATTGGTTGAATAGTTGAACATGGGTTTTGAGGTAAACTTGCTAATATATTAACTTCATCAGCTTCATTAAATGAGTGCTTATCACCATCAGTATTATTGGATGTGTTAGGTGTATTATCATCATCATCACCACCACCACCATTTTCATTTTCATTTTCATTTTCATTAACCATCTCATTATCACTGTCAGAAACTACTTCAACATCATTCTCATTCTCTTCTTGATTTGTTTCAACTAATGCGGAAGAGGTTTTATATGCTTCATATCTAGTAAATGATGTTTTTGGACGTCTTAAGTTATTTGAGTTGGTTCTAATTGATTCAAAAGCATCTGAGGTTGGTTGGCTGAAGGATGCTCGTGGTTCTTTTGATACTGAGGTGTTACTATACTCAACTATTGGTGTAAGCCCACCCTTCTTTCTTTTACTGGTATCACTAGCGATGGAATCTTTTTGAATTGAATCTCGACTTCGTTTTGAGGGTACCTTTTTCAATTGTGGCTCTTGTTGAGTAAAATATCGATTTTGTGTTTCGTCTTGTGACGGATCAGCCAGTTGAACAGGTTGACTTGATGGTACTTGAACTTCTGGCTCTTCATCAGTGGATCCAGCTTCTTGTTCATATTGAGTCATTGGTAATTGAGACATTGGGAAATCAGATGGATCTTCAAGTTGAGTATCTGTAACTCTTGATGCTTGTGAACTTGCAGAAGTGTTATTTGAAGAAGATGGAGTAACAGAAGGAGCAGTAGACACTGGTGTTAATAATTGAGTTTCATTACTGATATTCGATCTTGTTGTGTATCTTCGATTTCCATCAATTGGCTGAACAGTAGAAAATGGATTTTTCTGCTTAGTGGTGCTGGCAGCAGCATTTTGATTACTGGGGTTTTCTGAGGTTTTGGTATTCGAAGTGGTATTTGTTGTACCTTTAGCTGTTGATGATGATGTAGCTGTGTCATCACTTTTAAAGTCAATATTACATTGAACTTTTTTTAACGCTTCAATCATATTTTGAAACCCTTTTTTATCTTCAAATTTTAATTGGAATCTACATCCTAAAGCTTTTCTATCTTTAGTTAATTTAATGCCAATCCAAGGTTGTCTTGCTGCTAAATAACATGGTGTAACTCTCGGGAAAACAAAATGTAATAATGTTTCATTACCATCAATAATATAAAACCTAGACTGTTTATTAGTAAGTTTAATACTAAGAATCAATTCTTTATTAGGCTTGTATAACACCCATATATTCTCTTTCAAATCAAAATATGAATATTTTTCAAGTTTAACATGGTTCCAATCAGACATTGCATGAATTTTGAAATGGTATTACAGAGTTTAGTTAAAAAATGTTGATGACAAGATTCTAGGAATTATATATACATCAATTCTTAGATATAATTAGCCAGAATAGTTAATTGATATCAATTGGGATCATTACAACTGTCGTGTCGTTCTGCAATCTACAACTACATGGATATCCCTATAGTATATATCGATCCATGATGAAACCGATACGATCGATGCGGCTCTTAACCAAAATAGCAGTTACCCGGTCAATAAAAACCTAATTAATTTAGTACTGAAATCTCCACAAAATTGGTACTACGTTTTTTGAGCCCAACCTCCCAATTGGAATTCCGGTAAGTAAACAACAAACCTTTTAGCACCGCTTGGGCGTAAATCTTACCACAACAAAAATTCGACGCGTTGCCATGGTTATTTGTTTATAGATGTCCCATAATCACAATTTTTTTTTCCCACAATTTTTTTTTAAAAAAACTATTTGATAACCGCGTTTTTTTTTTGTAATTATTTTTTGAACCATTCGACACTTTATCCCAACCACTAAATTATACACACCCCTCCGGACCTAGAAATAATTAAATTATCGACAAATTTTTTTTTTTTATCATTCAAGTGCATTAAAGAGTAATCACCACAACCACAATTATTATCATTATTATTATTTTTTTGTACAATAGATAGAAACGGGTAGATTGAAATGCAATGCCGCCAAAGTCTCGTGCTAAAAGTACGAAGCGTACAAAAAAAGATGCAACGACAGATACAAGTGCAAAAGCTACTGACAAAAATGCACGACAAAAGACAAAGCTGGATGAATTGTTTGGGTTAAGTGATGATGATATATCAGATCTCGACGGTGAACGGCATGAGGTGATTGAAGAAGAACCTGTTAAACCACCACCAAAGAAAAAGGCTAAAGCGCCAGCTAAAAAGGTTACATCTAAATCAAAAGTTACAAAGGCCAAAGCGAAAACAGCAAAAGCAGTGGTACACTCTGAGGAAGTAGAGAATGAAAATGAAGAAGAGGATGAACAGGAGCAAGTGGAAAGTTCATTTAGTACTAAAGCAAATGGGAAAGCTAAAGTTAATGGTAAAATGAATGCTACAACAAAAGCAAAACCAAAAGCTAAAACTACAAAGCCAAAAAGTACAAAAAGAACTACTAAAAAACCAATAGATGATGATTTAGAAGATGATGATGGATTTGTGTTTAGAAAAGTATCTAGTACTAATGGTTCAACAAAAGCTACGCGTGAGAATAGTAAACGAAGTGAGCCTGAGCCGAGAGAGCCAACTCCACCACCAACTCCTAAACGGAAAAAGCCAACAAAACGTAAACAATTTGAAACTGTTGAAATAATAGAGTCTAATACACCCGCAACTAAGAAGCAAAAGACTAATGAATTAATGAATAATAATACTAATGATTATACTAACGAGAATAATAATAATACTAACGATACACCAATTAATGAAACAGTCAGTCTCCCCATTTCTGATACGCCAATAGCAAGAAAAAATCAAGAGCTGAGGCGCAAAAGCGGTGTAAGAAGAAGTTCACTAAGTAATAGAGGTAAAAGAGTTAGTTCCATTGGTAATGGGTTTATTGCAGTACCGCATGAAGAAGTTGACCCAAGAGAGTTTTATAAACATTCATCATCGGATATTCCAGAGCCGCACCGTATGAGACAGATTTTAATGTGGTGTTCAAAAAGAATTTTGGATAATGAAACAAATAACAATACCAATAATAAATCTACTGAAGAAATTACTGCAATGAAAATAGCACAAGTTATTAAAGAAGAAATAATTAGAGATTTAGGAGATGGGAAAATCACTACAAGTTGGTGGAGTCGGCCTGAAGAATCTAATTATGATCGTGTTAAAAAACCAAATGCCAACAATGTTACAAATGAACAGAATTTAAAAGCGTTTCAACAAAAATTGATAGATTTAGAGAAAGAGAAACAAAGTTGGTTAGATAAATTAGAAAAAATCAAACAACAATCTCAACAAGTATTTGTACCACCAACTCAATTGGATAATACTGTTCCAGATGATGGTTTATTTCATAAGAATATTCAGCAATTTGAAGAAATTAATAAAACTATATCTTCATTAGAACCTAAAGTTGACAAATTATATGATACAGTTAATAGAATTAATTCAATATCAAAAACAGCTGAATTATATCGACAGCAAGAAATGGAGAAAATATCTAAACAAGCTGTTGATCCTGTTGGTAAAGAAAATATGGATCATCGAGATGTTTTAAGAGCTCTTTCGAGAATATAATATTCACTTCCATGTATGCATTGTACTATTATTTATTAAATTTATTTATTCTTTTTTTTTTTTCTTTCTTTTTGTTTTCTCGTATAGTTTATAAATATTTCCTTGCCAAAGATCGTACTTTTTGGTCAAATACTGGACTTGTTATTGGCTGGTTAACAAAATAAAAAGGTGACAGTAGTGTTTTAGTATATAAATCGTAAATTTCATTAAAAAATTGTCGTATAGCATCTTCATTTTTCGTTTCATGAAGTAGTAGTAGCTTAACATCTAATTTATTAGTTTTTTTTTGTTTTTTTTTCTAAAATTTATAAGTACTTACTTCCTGCTGTGACAAATGCTGAGATCATGTAAGAATAAAAGTTATCCACTGCCTTCAAATATAAAGAATTCGTGGTCCATTGTACATCTTCTACAATATCTAATGCACCATGCAAAATAAATGGATTCAATTCTTTCATTTCTGGTGGAAACCTTGATATGCCATCTCCTCCTTGTCTATGAGTACCAAATTCCAGCTCATATATTAGGCAGTCTTTAGTTCCTATAATTGCAAGATAAAACGACATTTCTATTCTCTATAAGGTCTAGTTTAAGAACGATTTGTTGACGAGCACAATCAAAGCTAATGATTTTTTGGTGTCAGTTCGCTGTTTTTGCGTGCGGTTTGCGTTGGGAACAACCCGTAGCGATGATGATGTGAATAAAATCAAACTGATACCGGAGGTCCGATAATTATTGCGCTTAAACATTAACTCTGAAAATATATCCCACCTACTCATCTTCTAAGCTTGCCCCCCCCCTTATACCTCAACTTCTTTAATATTCAAATGCTTCAAATTTCGCTAAATATTGTATTGACTTACTCCTAATTAATAACTAATTCGACATTTTCTTAATAAATAACCTATTCAAATCAAAATAATAACAACAGTTGAATGAACACATGCCAGACGGGTCGGTTGGAGTAGCCAGTCTACCTAAATCAGCGACAAGTATAACCGCTCCAACCTCTTCAGCGACAAAGGGCCAAAATGGTTCAGGTAATAATACCAATAATGGCTCAAATATGGGGAATGGGAATGTTGGAAATAGTGAGGCATTAGTAACTCCAAGAACAACTCCCAAGTCAACTCCATCAAGCTCAATAAAATCAAAGAAGCATAGAATCAAATCAAAGAGTTTAGATGGATCAAGTGGTGGGTTTTTATTAACTTCTCCTGGTTCGTCAAAAAAAAATGGTAAATTAAAGGCAAGGACTTTGAAGCAACCAGTTATAGCTCCTTTGCATCATAATTCTGCATCTGCATCACCTTCATCATCTTCTTTGCATGATTTTTCAAATACTTATAGTTCTAATAACAATTTTAATACAAGTATAGATAATTCAGATAAAAATGATAAAATCCCAGGAGCCAAAAGTATTGATACTAATAACGGTGTCAAACAATCAGATATAGAAGCGTCGAATGATCGAACTAGAGAAGCAGCAAAGCTAGCATCAATGATTATGAATATGAGGTATGCTACAACAAATGATCCAAATGATGTACCTCCTATTCATCATGAACAGAAACACCATTTGACTAATCTTGAACATCAAAATCAAATGGATAGTTTTCAAAATTTTTCTCAAGGTACAATTTATAGATCGAGAAAGGTCAGAGCCAAAATGGAATTAAAATACCAAATGATTGAAAATTACCAACAAAATGATTTTCCAGATTTAGATGATAATGATGTATTAGTTTCAACTTCAGATAAACCAGTTGGCGTTTATAATCCTTTGCAAACAATTCGAAATAGAGTTTATCGTCCAAATCCACAGAACTATAGACCTGGTGAAAGAAACTATGTATGGGATGTTCAACCCCAAGAATTGGTACAAGATTTTTCATGGCAACAGAGAAATTATTATCGAATGAGAGATCGGAAGGGGAGATTGGTTTATAAAACAACAAAATCTAATAATAATAGTTCCAATGGAAGTATTTTCAGTAAAGGGCATAGACCAAGTTCATCTTATTCAAAAAGTTATGGTGACGAATTGGCACAACGAATTAAAGCAAAATTGGGACAGAGAATTAAATCTGATAAAGAAAAAGGAGATAAAGAAAGTTATTACTTTAATGCTATTGCTTCTGATAGTAGTTTAAGTGAGTTTGAATTCTCAGCACCAGCTTCACCACATCGATTAAGTGAAGAATATAATAACAACGGAGGTACCAAATCACCTGTTAAAGAAGTTTCAATTGAAAGTGTTAATCGAAATAATAAAGATAGAGATAAAGATAAAAGTTCTTTATCAGATACCCAAGAAACTTCATGTCCTGTTGTGAAAACATCTGGCACTGTTCCAAAACCTGATCTCGATTTAACGGCACCATCATCAACTAAATCCTCATCTAAAAACGATTCTTCAAATGATGTATCTGTTGAAAAACCAGAACTTGATAATGATGCAAAAATGGCTCAGGAATTAAAGTACCTTGAAATGGTATTTTTCTTATCTAGATTACAACTTTCAAGAAAAACATACGAAACACAAACAAATGATGAAACAAGTAAATCAATTAGTACACATATAACTGAGCTTTCAAGTGATGCTGTTAAAAATCTTGTCCCATTAGCAAGAAATCGGTTAAAAGAAAATGAGAAAAATGTTAAAAATGTTCAAGAAGATTTAAATAGTACAAAGGCGCCTAGAATGGATAACATTTTAGTTGAGAGTGATAAATTAATTAGTCAAGTTAGTACCACTTTAAATCTAGAAGTTAGAAAAGCAGGTGAAAGAATGGATAGATTAGAAGGTGATGCGCCTTCTCCATTGAAATGGATGAGTAAGTTTGGGTATGCTACTTTAGAATGGACTATGTTGTTAGTGATGTGGGCTGTTTGGTTAGTTGTTACTGTTATAAGAACTTTCAGAGGATTGATCAAGTCTTTTGTTAAAATTGTTAGATGGTTGTTGCTCTTGGATTGATGAAGGGAGAGGAAAGGGATTGCTTTATTTGTTTTTATTTTGCATATGTTATTCGTTAATGGATCTTTTTTATTATTATTATTATTATTATTATTACCAACACTTTATTTATTTATCTTTTATTTTTAATATATTTATATATTGTAAATCATTAATATCTTTTTACATTCGATACTACTGTATTATTATGCATTCCTTTTATATAGCAAAGTAAATGTCAGTATATAATATTATTATCGCTAGCGCTGGATAATCCAAGTTTATGTCACATATTAAAGTATACTATAGGCCGTAAAGTATATGTTTCAAGTGTACAATTGTACGCGGTACACGAAATTTTTTTTCGCCGCGCAGAACTTTTATGTCGACCAGATTCCCCACATGTTAAAAATTATTGATTCTACTGATGAGATCAGTTATCCTTGCTTGGGTGGCATGAAAGATGACTATCCACAAACATTAGCTACTATTATGTAACTAACTGAAACCTAGGTAAAATTCGTTGATTAAGGGATTTCAATTGACCCATCGATATATATAGCTTTAAATCACACTATATATAGTATACGAACTAGCTTAATTAAGTGCCAAGCGCACAACGCTTATATATACAATTGTTAACGTATATAGTTATTAATTTAATGTTTTTCAGAACCTTCCTCAATTGTAATACGTATATATACGCATGCACTACGGTACCATCATGATTGATGGATCCATCAATTGCAATGGTTAAGGATACCTGATGCATATATGCATATTGAATGGGCCCGTGTATGCATATTGTGATATCTATACATGTATGTACAACTACAGCCTAGGCTACATTGTCTACACGAGGAAAGCTGCTGCAGTCATTATATATTGGCCCAAAAGGAAGCTCAAGAATACATTAATTTCCTATGAATGTAGCTACAACTGTGCTCCAAATTATCGCTATATATAGGTATAGTAAAAAACATGCACATATTGCCATTCGATTCTAGCCGTGCATTCATTGATCAATTAAGGTCATATATATATGAACGTTCTATCCTGTTTTTGAAACGCTAACAATTGTTAACTAGCGAACTAAATGGTTTTCTAGTTCTCTATACCAGCAGCTTATGGCGATGCCGATCGATGAATTCATGTGAAATAAGAGTATTTCTAGCCCAGACCAACCTTAAACAAATTCATAGCAGTTCAAAGTTCTGCACTACCCTTTGTAGCAATTAATACCGCATAGAAATTTTAAATGAACAAGGGATAAGGAAAAAAATGGCTCAAGCTCAAAAGCCTCTTGGTGTGAGGCGCAAAACCCTTTTCTTTCAGTTGCCGGCGGCTACCGATTTGTAGTAGTAGGCAGGACAACTATCACGTGTGTGTCTCAGGGTTTTAGGCGATCAATCAAGCTACTTTAGTTGTAGTGATAAAATTGTTGGTGTTGGGATTCTGCTCTTTACGCGTATTCAAGCTCCTCGAATACTGAAACCCCGCTAGCTTATCAATGCTTAACGGCTCTTATCCCCAATAGCTCAACAAAGATTGCTCTCTGATAGACTTTTTTTCATATTCCACTTTTGGATGATAAACGTTACAACTGTTTAAACTCTCTTTTTTTTTTCTCCCTTTACAAGATAGAATGATTTATCCTTTTTAACATCATTCATTATCATAGTCAATAAAAAAGAACAGATTAAAGTAAATTAAAATAAGACTATAAACGATGAGTTTTAAATTCAACTGGGATTTTTTTGGTCAAGAAGATTTAAATTCAAAGGCTAAAGATGTATTACATGAAACTATGAATAAAGGATCACAGCCTGAAATGATTATTGATGAGATCAAAGTAACAAAGTTTGATCTAGGAGATGTTGCACCAAAATTAGAAATCTTGGAAATAGGAGAGTTTGAAAAAGATAAATTTAAGGGAATATTCAGGTTAGAATATGATGGTAATTGTTCATTAACATTACAAACACAAGTTGAAGCGAATTTTTTAACTCATAGTTTCAGTAAGAAGAATCATCTTAGCTTTGTAACACCCGATTTTGAAAGTTCTGCATGTAAAGGTTTACAGTTGCCATTAACTATCAACTTATCAGAAATCAAATTATCAGGAATTATTATATTAGTGTTCAGTAAGCAAAAAGGGTTAACTTTGGTATTTAGAAATGATCCACTTCAATCAGTAAACGTATCATCAACTTTCGATTTTATACCAGGTATTTCTGAATTATTAAGAGGTGAAATTGAAAAGAAATTAAGGGAATCATTTATTGAAGATATTCCTGAATTTTTATATCAATTTTCTCAACGATATAAAGATAATATCAATGATAGTAAACCTTTCGTATATCATTCTGAACATTCAATCAAATATGATGATATTAGACCAACTATTGCTTATAAAGATGTGGATTTGTTATTCAATACTACAATGAATGATCATATCAATATGGCTATTTCATCTCAACAATATAATACATTATCGTTAAATACTCTAGCTATTCCTGATACTATATCAAGACCATCGTTATCAAATTATGAAAACAAGTCCGATAACAGCCAAAAAGTTAGAAGGTTGAGCAAATTAGAATGTGAAGATTTTGAACAAGTTGATAATGTATTAAGACCAAGAACGATGCCGAAAAATTTCAAACCAAAGAGAAGAGTTGTTAAATTAAATTCAAAAAATGAAGCATCTACTGAAGGAACTTCAGCTATATTTGAATCAAATGAAGTTGTTAATCAATCACCCTCACCAAGGCAAAATACTTTGTCGAAATCAATACCAAGTAAAGTGGGAGAAACATTTACGGTATTGGATAAAACTCCACCCATCATTGCACCAATACCTAAAAAACCTTCACAGCTTCCAAATTTAAAATTTGACAATAACATATTAACCCCACATTATTATTCTCCAGAATCACCACCACCAACTATTCATTTACCAGAATATTCTGTCGAACCTTAATCCTGAATAATTTTTACTAACCCATTAACATTATTTATTTATTTATTTCAAATAGACCTTATTAATATATATATTTTTTTTTCCTTATTATTCTTCCAAAATAGCATTTAACAACTCGTCTACTTTTTCTCGTGTTTGTTCTTTTTGTTCGCCTTCATCTTTTTGATCATCTTTCGTTGGCTTGATTTGTCCCAAAATCCAAGCTTCTTTCAAACTTCTAGTAACAAATAGCAAATCTTCAGTAGCCCTAACTATCGTTGATGCATTGGTTTCAATTTGATATGTTTCTGTAGCTACTGAAGTTCGATCTTTACCAGAATTCGCGGATAATTGGATAATTTCTGTATATTTTGATAATAATTGCTCAGTAGCTTGATCAATTCTACTTAGCAGATTGACTGTTCGTTGCTGCCCCTCTTGTTTCGACATTGTATTCGATCTCTATGTTAGAGTTTAATGAGGACTTGCTCAAAAAGTTTATTGAAATGAAATCTTTAGGAGGTGCTAATTTTTTTTTTTTTTTTTTTTTTGGAGGGGGGAAGTTATGGGATCTTGGGAAAACGCCAGCTGTTTTTGCCTTTGTGGCACGCGTTAATGGTGAATCAAATCTTAAAGCCGCACACAAATCGCATTATTTGTTTTTTTAAATGATAATGCTAGCAAGTTATGAAACCACTTAGAATTTAAGGTTCTTCCTCCGTCATGAATCCAATTTACCGAAAACTTTGTAAAATGAAAGCTCAAATATCAATATTCACAAAATTAAGGAAACAAAATATTTATAAATAATACTCCCGTGAGTTTGCAATTGATATATATATACTTCTTTTGAATTATAAAAAATTCTGAAATAAACCATTAAAATAAGAAAAAAACAATGTTGGTGAAAAATCTATTATTATTCACAGCTGCTTTATTTGATACTGTATCAGCACAACAAAACCATCAAGATAAAAACAATGCAATCACTGAGGTATCAAGTAAAGCTGGCAATGTTAAAAAAACTATTGATCAATTAAATGGGAATTTTAGAGCTGGACAAAATTTACCATATAAAGATTATGCTCAAAAATTACATGAAGAAACACATACTATTACTGAAGCAGTTAAATCAGGCGCTAATGGAGGGTTACCACAAACAATCATAACTTCATTGATTAGCCCAGCTGTTGATGTTATTTCGGACGGTGTTGATAATCTGGTTGGTAAAAGTAATCAACTAGGTGGGATCCCAACTGATTCAGTAGACAATATGAGTCATTTAGTTGATGCATTACAAGAATGTGCTACAACAATTCAACGTTACGATATGAAAAAACAATCGATTAGAATGTTACAACAAGCTGATAGAATTGGCAGCAAAGAATTGGGTAGACGTGATAATGCAAATAATGGTGGAAGTAATCCAGGTGCTGTACCAGATATTTCAAATAGAGTCAAATCCGTCAGTGATGCTGCTAAATCTTTAGAAACTATTTTTAAATCCACTCCAATTAATCCATCTGATCCAAAAGCATTAAATGAATATATTACTGCTATTACTATTCATATCCAATCTATTAGTGGTCGATTAGCTAATGTCCCAACTGATGATGTCAAAACTTTAGCTCAGTCACTCAGTTCATGTGTTGAAGGGTTAATTTCTCGAGCAGGTTCAATTACTTTAGATGCCTCTTTAGCAAACTCAATTGATAGTTTAAAAAATGATTTAAGTGCTATTTCGGCTGAAGCAAGAGCAAAAGGTGTTGATAATAATTTGGATGTTTTATCTGATAACTTGACTGATTTGGAAAGAAAAAATTTTGTTCATTCTACAAGATCCACACATGTTAAAAGACAAGGCGATGCTTTGGGATTCTTTGCTAATGCAGTTACTAATGCAGGTCAAAGAATTGATTCATTTGTTAATGAGTTGGGTAAAGATGGTGCAAGACCAGGCGCAATAGCAGCTTCAAATTTGATTGCTGGTTTAGATGGCCAAATTGATAATTTCTTGGGTTGTTTTGCTGATACTGTTCGGCCATTAACTTTGGGTTTATCCGATGTTGTTATGGGATTCATTTTGGGTCCAACTTTTCAATCTATTACTGACGGTGTTGAAGTTTTAATTGGTAATGCTATTGGTGGAGTTGCTGATATTGCTTTGGTTCCTGCTACAAAATCTTTACAATCTACTGTTAAACAAGTTGCTGTTGTTGCCAAAAAGTACAAGATGAATAGACAAGCCTTAAATTTAAATAATCAAGCACAAAAACTACAAATGGCTATTGAAAAAGGTGAAGCCAAAGCTAAGACAAATGGTAAACAACAACAGCATCCTGCTGCTGCTAAACCCGCTGCTAAACCTGTCGCTAGACCTGCTGCTAAACCTGCTGCTAAACATGCTGCTCGAAAGTAAAAAGATTTGGCACAAAAACAACTTATAATAATAAGTGTTTCCATTTATTAGGCTTATAATCTAGTTGAATAAAGTTTTTTATACAATTTTTTTATATATATACTCTCGTTAATTATAATATTTATTTTATTTTGCTTTTCTATTTATACTCATTTGAACCATGTATGTATTGCAACCAGTTGATCGCAGAAGATAAATATCTCAAACTGTTATACTGTTATAATAAACTTTACAGATTTACAATTATGAGGTTAGTTTTATCAAGTGATTTATTATGATTAAGGACATTTAGTAGACCTATAGGATCAATATTTGGGAATCACTATTATAACTAATTGTATTTGGTATTTTAAGTATATTAATTATAAGTTATTAATTAAAATAGATCTCCAGATTCGTAGAGTTTTATTATATTGCTTTGATCTGATATAAGCAGTTAATGGAACTTTCTAAACTAGTAGCGAATTTACACGGGGTCAAACTTAAATTTTGATTATCTTATTTTGATCTAACTATAGATATAATCAAAGATTCTGTGCCTTAGAGCATGAAGAAACCTGAACTTTATTACACTGGCTGTTCACTACTATAGAGCTAGCTAGCTGTCTTTGTTTTTCTGTTTCTTTCCAATTAAGTTTTTAAACTATAAACAGGAAATATTACCATAAAACTTAAGTAAATTGATTTACTATTTTGTTTTTATTTTAGTTCTTAGAGATCTATCATGCTTAAAAAACGTTTTTGTATATTTATTGCAGCTTTGATTTGAAAATCATACTATTTATCCACTAGCTATTGTACCCATAACTATTTAAATGCTCATGTTGACTTCTTGGCCAAGTAATCAAGGCTTGCAATCTATAAATATGTGGGCCACCTCCAATTTATCAATATCTTATACGTGCTCCTATAGTATAATACTTATTAATTCTGGATTTATTTCTGTGAAACAGGGTTTAAAACACAAACTAGGTCAGAAATTTATCTAACATCAACTTTGAAAATAATATCAATAGATTTGGAAAATCTTGTGGGTTCAATAAACTATAGCGGAGAAATGAATTCTCAGTGTCAATACTATAGCTATACGAATTTACTCGAACGTTTTAATTTTAACCAAAGCAAACACTGGCACTACAAAACGTTTATATAAAGCTAAAACTCGATCGGTATTCATGGGGGTGAATTTAATTAATTTACCATAAAAAACCATTGTTTCTACAAGCATAGAAAGTAGATTATGCTGAAAAGTCTTACCCCGTATAAGTGTTATTTACGCGTGTTCAGTTTCATCGTTGTACCTTACATACTACCAAGCTTGCCGAAGCCGCATGAAACCAAATCTCATTTCATAGATCTAAAAGCCTAAATTATTAAAACCCAATATCGATTATTATAGCAATAATATCAAACAGGTTCAGGAAGGCAAACTAATCTATAGCCATTCCCGACCAAAATCTTTCTAGGGTCAGCCTTGATATTACTACCATTACAGTCATGATTTTTTTTTAAACAAAGATAGTCTAGCTTAGCTATACAGAAAAACATTATAAAACGATAAATGTTGAAAACCTTTTGATAAATTTAGGCAATAGACTATATTTCATCCATTGGTTCTTAAATGAATTTTCTTAAAATCCCGTAATTAACCTATAACCAATTAAACCTAATTAATATACCGTATCCAGATCGATCACAGATGGAATAAACAATAAATATATCAATCTTGCTGTACCAAATTTAAAAGAAGCTTAATATCATTATCAATAAACGTAGCTATAATCCACATATATTTCAAATTTTTTTTTTTTTTTTTTTTTATTGTTTTATCTGAACATTATTTTTTGACAAAACAATTAAAAGTCAAAATAATTAACAATGTTATTGAAAAAAATCGCATTATTAGCTGTTGCAGCAATTACTGTTTCATCTGTTCCATTTGATGATTCTGACTTAGTTGCAAGAAATAAAGCACCAGATTATACTAGTCGAGCTAAATCAGTAACTGAAGCAACTAAAACATTATCAAATTCATTAAAAGACGCATCACAGCCTGGTAACAAACCAGATAATACTGCTTATACAGCATTATTAATTGGAATTTTAACACAGGTAAATTCAGTTAGTGGACACTTGAATGAAGTTTCAGATGATCAAGTAATCAGTAAGATGTTAGTATCAATTGGACAATGCACACAAGACTTTATCAATCATGCAGAAAATATTCATGTTGATGCCGGATTATCTCAATATTTAGATGAATTGCAAATGGAATTGAGTGCAATTTCAGCTGAGGCAAAAGCTAAAGGTATTGATAATGATTTAATCCCGATAGCTAAAAAACTTGGTGAAATTGAAGGTTCTGCCGTTCATTCTAAACGATCATTACTTTTCAAGCGACAAGGTGATGTTTTGGGGTGCTTAGCTGGTGCAGTTACTAATGCAGCCCAAAGAGTTGATTCTTTTGTTAGTGATTTAGGTAAAGAAGGGGCAAGACCAGGTGCAATAGCAGCTTCAAATTTGATTGCTGGTTTAGATGGTCAAATTGATAATTTCTTGGCTTGTTTTTCTGATACTGTTCGACCATTAACTTTAGGTTTATCAGATGTTGTTATGGGATTCATTTTGGGTCCAACTTTTCAATCTATTACTGATGGTGTTGAAGTTTTAATTGGTAATGCTATTGGTGGTGTTGCTGATGTTGCTTTAGTCCCAGCTACCAAATCATTACAATCTACTGTTAAGCAAGCTGCTGCTGTTGCTAAAAAATATAAAATGCAACGACAAGCTGCTTCTTTGAGTAGGCAAGCTCAACAATTACAAATGTCTATTGAACAAAGTGAATCAAATAGTGGAAATGGTGGTAGTAATTCTATATATAATAAAGCTGCTCCAAACAATAATGCTCAACAAGGTGGTACTCACAGACATGCTCAACAAGCTAATCCTAATGTAGCTGCTGGTCGATATTAAACATTGGTTTTTCTCGGGTTAATAAAAAATAAAGAATAATAATTATGAGTGAAAAAGAAATATCTGAAATTAATTATATTGAAGAAGGTGAGGAGGATATCAAGTATGATAAAAGACATCATAGGAAAAGAAGAGCTGCAAAAAAGGCATGTTGTCATTTGGTTATTGGTATTTGTGTGGTAATATTGATTTTGTTTATTTTTGTGGGTGTGGTATATCTTGTATTACATCGACAAGGATGGATTTGATTAGTTTTTCTATTTTTATACGTGTTTCTTTCTGTTTTTTTTTTTTTTAGTTAAATTATATTCTGTTTTTGTTTAGATTTTTGAAGGATTTTTAGAGGTATCATGTCGTAGTAATTTTTGCAGTAATTAACAAATAAATATACTTCTGCAATATTATTCTCCTTTAATCCCCAAAATAAGGCTTGAAGATGCAACGCATACGGAACTATTCATAGAATATAAATCTAGATAATATTATCATGATATCTTAATTCAAATTGTAGCTATGATATGATCATGCGTACAGCTTATATTTAGCGTTTTTTCTTTTATTTGTTTCGCCTCATTTTGATGCAACGCTTTATCACCATAGTAGTTTCGTCTTAAAATGGGGAAAAGCGTTTACTTTTGTTAGACAATTCAGACATTTGGATTATAATTTTATATTTCTTAATTATCAGTACGACTTATCTGATATTTTTTTTTGTCCATGGCCTGCAGGTACATAACATGGACACAGACTAATTAGTTAATTGATATCTAGAGCTCGTATGCTAATAAGATGGGGAGCGCGCATCATATATGAATTTCGTGTATCATGTCCTAGCTATCCAATTTTAACCAATTAAAAGAACACGATACACCCATTGAAGATCTCAACTCTCTCATTACGAAACCATTACCATTTAAAACTTCACGTTCTTCAATGGACCTTCTGAAGAGTTTCTTGTATAGCAATTATATCTGTAGAGTTGTCTACAAAAACTCGAAAAAAAATGTTGCAGTATATAAAGCTTCCATTACCCTTAAATTTAAGATTGAAGTTTTTCTTATCAATTAAAGGTTACAAAAACACCACAGCAAAATAAAATTTAAATGTACCATCAAAAATTTATTGTCATAAGTACTATTTTAGCCTCATTAGCATTAGCAGCTGATGATTCTACTGATATCACCCCAAGCGCTGCAGCTTCTGATTCTTTAGTAGCTGAGGCTACTGATACTGCGGCAACTCCTACCTCTGATGGTTCAAATCCTTCAGCTACTACATCAAGTTTTTCAGGTGCTTCAACTACTACATCAGATTCTTCCGATGCTTCAACTACTGACTCTTCAACTACTGACTCAAGTAGCAGTGATGCTTCAAGCACTGCGTCATCAAGTGCTGATGCTTCAAGTTCAAGCTCCAATTCAACTAGCACAGCTGCCAAATCCTCTGATGGTTCAAGTGGCGCTATCAATTTGGGAATCTCTGGTAAAGAAGTTTTTGCTGTAATCGCAGCTGCTTTGTTAATCTAGGTTTGTTACAATTAATGGGAAGCAAATAGAGTTGTCACCTACTATTGATAAGCTTGTTCGAACCATGGTTTGTTCTGTTGTTATATTTTTTAAATTTCCTAATTAAATACATATGTATCTATTTTTTATACTTCTCATTTTGTAATTGTGGTTATTGTTATATTCAATATATACATTGCAATTAATCAAATATTTACTCATTATATATATAAAGCGCCATAGATCAATCTGGAGCTCAACTTAGGCTCTTAATTCTTGTCACACAAACTCTAATTTAATAAACCAAATCAATTCAGATCTCGTGATTTCTACAATTTGAAACAATCACTAATTATCGGATATGCTTAAGCTGTATGGATAAGTTTATACCCCCCCCCCCCCCCTCCTCATCCCTTCATTAAGAATTCCCTTAAATTCAGACAACGCGATCGATTCTTGTAGCTTTGTAACCAAAGATTTATTAAAGTGGTGCCCATGCATGCATATGGCTCTATTGGATATAGCCCCTTACTCTTATATAATGCCCAGCATTCAAAACCCTATCCTATAAAGCGAAAACGTGCACGAGATGTTGAAAATAGTCAAAACAAGTTTACTTCAAATTAGCATTTATATAGAGAGATGTCTATAGTATAATATAGTATAATATAGTATAATATAGTATAATATAGTATAATATAGTATACTAAATGCACTATATTATCATAACAAATGCTATTCTCTATTAAATCAAATCGCTACGTATACATTCCTATGAACTTACCGAATTCATAATGTTATATCACAGGGGTTGCGCGCTAGTGCTTGATCCAGACAAAGATCTATAAATATAGATCTAAGCCGCATTCTTAGAGCCTATGCCAATAGAGGTAGCAAGCATATATATTTATAAATAGACCAGTAGTGCTGCAAGGAACCCAGGTATTGGCAACGCGTTTCAAATATAATTGATTATAATGGCCATATGAGTCTCGATCCTATCATTTCACACAGTGTGCCATGACTTGGTTAAATATAGATTGAGAAGCTTCAAGCACACAAGTATAAATGTGGTGCCGATCGATGATGCTGCTTCATCACGGACTTGAATGAGAAATTTGTAGATGCATATATAAGTATTACCCTGAAGTAAGAATATATATAGGGCATCATGCGTGCAAATAATCCAACTCTGTGGCTTCGCATACAGTATATATATATACCCCGTCGGTCTCAAAATGTAAAGCTTGATTGGAAAAGATATTTTTTAGAAAAGTGCTAGCTAGTAGATTTATGCAGATCTTTGTCATACCTTTGATACAGTCTACTAGCTAGCACTTTTCTAAAAAAAATCTTATCCAATCAAGCTTTACATTCGCATTAGAACTTTCAAAACTCTATATATATGTATACCCCCTTGAACTGTAATCGGTAGTTCTGTTTTAATTAAGTATACATGAGATAAATTCGACTGTGATGGTCAAAGTAAGTTTTAAATAAAATAAAAATCAAATTTCTTAAGACTATGTGAAAATTTGTAATCAAATTTAACAAAGTTCGTGAAACATCTTCAGTTGAGCTTTAAGCAATAATACCATGGTAATTGGTAATGTACATATTTATATCGCGTTAAATTTTTTTAATGCATTACACCGTTGCCAAGAACTGGGGGACATCGGCCGAAGTCTGGCGATCAAAGATTGACAGCACAGCCAGCCACACCAAGGCCAGGAAAGGATTACATGTAGGCAAGTTTACCATGTGCACTCAAATCGATATATTCAATTGCACCATTCATCAATTGTCTATTAATAGGTACATAGAAAAAGATCATTCTGTAATGTCTTGATTCGTCACTATCAATTATCAATATCTTGTCGAAGATTCAAGTGCTCTTTATATATATATAGTTGTTAGCCATCCATAAAGGTTGGGGGCTACTACCAAACGTTCTACTATGGAGGAGTACACCATGGCCACTGCCATGGTATATATCTTGATCTTTCAAAAAAATGATGTGTAGGCTGCTATAAACTTAAAAGACTATAATTAAAAGCTGGGTCATTATCAATCTATATATATATATATATAAAGCATGTTAGAAGTTTCACGGGGTAAAAATTTAACCTTAAGAATTTATCATCATTATTATTATTGCATACATGTATATTACAATAATTAGTCGAGTTTATTAAATAACAAACAGCATTTTAATTGTTTATGATTATGAAGCAATGCAAACTAGACTCTACAAAGCACTATTTTCACTGAGTAAATTTATTATTCTGGGCCAATTTATTGCCAAAAAAACTTGAGGGTCTACAATGTAAATATGTTCACTGTGCATATGGTGCCCCTAATAAACACAGATAATGAGAATTTTCAAAAACTATTGATTCGCTTTTTTATATGCAACGTAATTGCCACAGAAGCAAGCTTCTAGGGGGATTGTGCCTAGTTTCGGGTTTTGAAATTAGTCTTTCGAGAGATCGTAACTTCTGCTTATCTTACGTAACTATATATATAGCCCCTTCGACAGAATCATAAGAGTTGGATAAGAATATAATAAAGTATATTAAATAGTAGTTTAATTAATAGCCAGCTGTTGTTTATATAGAATTACGGAATACATAAAAGAATAAAATACATAAAAATTCAAACTATCGCTATAGAACTCCCAACTATAGCTCAGATACACAGAGTTTGGCTATTGTTTTAATAATTGCATTAAATTGATAGTCTATTATTAGGCATATTACAATTAAAGTTTCTCATCCTGCACATATCTAGTTAATAGTTCATTTTGGTCTTATAGTTAAGGATTATAGACGGCTGCGGACTCTCCTTAAGTCAATTGATAAATATATACCTAGGCTGTTATCTCACATTAATATAATTGCAGTAGGATATATATGATCATGAATGTATACATGCATGTATACTGAATTTGCTTCAAATATCGAAACAGTATTTAATGTGACGAGTTTCACCAATTAATTGAGGAACCAGATGAAACACTAAGTCTAGCTATAGCTTATAAAGTGTACCAAAAAAACAAATTATAACAAAATAAAAAGAAGGAGTAATTGCCATGGCCGGGCCCAAATAAATAGCCCCATTATTCCATAAATGGTAATATAGTAATTCAAAAGATATATATATATATACCCCTTATAAATGTTGTTTAAGTTTATTTATAATTAGCTAGAATCAGGGATTTATTCCATGATTCAAAGAAACCCCATAGACCCTATATATAGATCCAGGTTTTTATATAGATACATTTAGACTAATAATTCTCATAAAAAGTATACGCACCCTAAAAGGCTGCTAAATTTATTATCTAATATCACATATGCATGATATCTAAAACCCTTCATCTATGCTTACAGGCTAGTTGATAACCTGATCCTGAATAGCTTGTTAACAGCCAAAATATCTATAAGTTCTAGTTATTTATAGGAGTTTAAATTCGTGTGCTAGAAGTCCTATAGTGAATATTTTTTGTTAATACTCTATAAAGATTAGCAAAACGTTTTCGGAAAAAAGAAATAAGATATCCCAATAAGCCCAAGCCTATAACAACCCGAGTTAATCAAAACTGAGCCCACAATGCTTTTTAATTATATATAAATAGTTTAACCTCCCTCAAAAACCTCGAGATGCTCTTTTTTTTTTCTCTTTTCTTCTTTATTTATCATCAATTCACTTCAACAAGCCTAAATAAGCTTCCAACAATAATACAAAAAAAATGCACAGTGCTAAATTAATTGCTTTAATTTCTACTATTGCTTTACCAGCAATGGCAGTTGCTGCTCCAGAAGCTGATGTAATCTTAATTGCTCGAGACGATAAACCAAGTCCATCAGATTCAGGCAATGTCACTCAAACTTCAAATGATGCAAGTAAAGTTACATCTGAGGCTACCAAAGATAAATCTGAAGCTAAGTCACAAGCAACTAAAGACAAATCTGGCGCTAAATCTGAAGCTACCAAAGAAGGTAAATCTGACGCTAAGTCTGAAGCTACTAAAAAGGAAGATAAATCATCAGAAGCTACTCAAGCCAAATCTACAGGTAAATCTGCAGCTACTCAAGCTGAACCTACTGATAAATCTGAAGCTACTCAAGCAAAATCTACTGATAAATCTGATGCTAGCAAAGATTCAAAGGCCAGTAAAACTACTTCATCTGAAGCAAGCAAGACTTCTGCTGCTGAATCTTCAGGTAAAACTAATGCTGGTATCAACTTAGGCGTTTCTAAGAAAAACGCTGCCGTTGTTGTTGCTGCTGCTTTATTATTATAAATTTAAGAAAATATATATATATATATAAAAGGCTTTTCAACTTGCAGTGTTGCAAATGAATTTTAATGCGTATATAGAAGGGTAGTTTTTGTAATCATCTCTTTGTATTTTAAGATGTTAATATATTAATACATCCTATTGATAGATCTTACTATAGATATCTCTTATACTTACTTATATTGCAAAGCATTGATTGAGTTCTGTAATCAAATGCAATTGGAGATCGTAGATCGATGTAATTGACGATTAGCTTGTTGCGGTTCTTTCTGTTCAGGAATAAATCCTTACGATCCCTATTGTCGTTAACTATATCTTATACTTTGCAGACTACAAATAATTAATTTTAAAATATAAATATTTATCGATAGTTTTTTTATTTCTAAAAATCGTAGACTTTTGCTCAATATACATAATAAAACAAACAACACATATTAACGAATCTATTCAAAAAAATAATCACCTGTATAGTTATATACCTGTAAATGTAGTAAAATGAAATTGAAACCTAGTTTTCTAGAACCAATTAAATAAAGAGTTAATAGCTTCTCAATTTTTGAAAAGATTTTTACTATAAAAGTATAAGTTGAACTAGAAGCTCAGCCAAGACTGTTTAGTAGTAACCGCAGCAAATAATAAGATAAATTTTATGTACACTTACCAATAATATCTATAGCAGCAGCGCCCCACTAATCTAAACCCAGACAAATATATTGAAGTTAACCCAATAGTAGAGAAAGAAATGAGTTTTATCAACTCAAACAAAACTCAACTAAACGGGATTAACAAGAATTAATATCCTATTCATCTCGAGGATCCCTAAAATACAGACGATTAGAGATGTAACGAGTTTATTGCAATGGAGGGTACACAAATTACCCACACGTAAGTTAAAGGGCCAGAAACGGGTAAAATTGATAAGAACTGAGAAAAAATGATTAAAATGAGTATTATGTTATGATGGTACTGTAAATTTTAAAAATAAAAAAAAAATTCCAACAAATGTGTTTTTTTTGACAGGTTATAATAGAACTTTAAATAATTTACGCGTGATAAAATTTCTAAAACATTATTAACGTTTAGAGCACGCGATCTTTTCCCCAAGGACACTAAAAAGTAAGTTAATCTTACTACCTCGATCATCACTATAACAACAACTTTATTGAACTATTTAGCAGGGCTTAAAACTCATTCTAATCAATCGAAATCGGTTGCAACTAACTAAGAAAAGCAATTTGTGCATTCTTGAAAGTTTACTAGGCTTGCTACAGCTTTCAAATTTATAAGTATGCAGAATTGTCATGTTTATATCCAATATGGATATATATAAGCTTGTTTACAGAATCAAATATAATATTACGTTGAAAAATATATCTATGGTGGTAAAGTAAAGTCAAAGGCCTACATTCCTTTTAACTAACCATAAATCTTTTAGTATATTTAATTATTCAACAAATGGTCCCTGGTTTTTGATGATTAATCGGCTTGGTATAGTTATACCCAACGAGTTCAACAACAATAGTTTTTAAGAGAAATACAATTAATATACAAAGATTGACCTTTTCTTTTAACCTGCATGATTTAAATTTTTGGTTTTAGAAACATCAGAATTCATCAGATATTTAAAACATTTATGGCTACACCAACCAATACAGCAGGTCTTGAAAAAATCTCAATACCACATGTGTTGATAAGTAAAACTGAAGACTACATCATACTAACTCTTTCCAATAGTACGATTTACAAAATTTTCATCAAACCAACACCAGCAAAAATCAATCAAGAAAAATCCATAATTAATCAAATACAAACCACAAGTATTCCAACTCCGCAAGTTATAACTACAACTGATAAAGGAATAATAACTGCAGCTCCACGAGGCACCTTAGCATCAGTATCATGGTTTTCGTTCACATTAACTCAAAAAATAACCTTCATCAATAGCTACATAAATATACTTGATAATTTGCCTACTAGAGAGGACGATACACACTTAATACACCCAGATTTGGGGTTAGACGAGATATATGTTGCAAATGACGGATTTATTAATGATGTTGTTGGGTGGGGTAGTGCAGAATACTTACCAGAATTTTTCAAGTTTGATGTACCGGGGTTTTTAAAAATTGGTTCTGATTTTTATGGTAAGGATAGTGATTTATTGATAAGATTTTACTATGAAAGGAGACGAAAGTTGATTCCTTTAGAGGTTATGGCCACCGAATTGTGTAATAGAAGTCCAGAAGGTAGAAAAACTGCAGTTACGAAAAGAAAATGGGGTTGCGATGGTGAGTATGAGGGGGAAGAAAGATGTTTTGCTGGAGTGTGCAGCATTGAGTTAATGAATATTTATTGTACATAGAGTTGCTTTATTGCATATAAGTATTTCATTTTGATATTTATAAATTATTTATATATATTCAGTAAACTTTTATCGGACCTTGTAAGCCCACTTAAAATTATATACACCATTTAGTAAATTAAACTTTTACACTAAATATAATTACAAAAAAATGGAGCTCTTTAGCTATAGGCTCAGCTAGGTGTCACCACATTCATCCGAAACATGGGGTAGAATTATCTGGAAATGTTACGATATTAACAGATATAATAATTAATTTAATTAAAAATTTAAATTCCAATTATTACTTTTGTAATATTCATGATATCATATTAGATATGCTGCACTATATTGAGAATATCTTCCAAACGTCCCCCAGCATGACTAACCAAACACACACTAGCTATAATCCTCAATTTACCATGAATCTATCACTTAAAATGTCATAATCAGTCAATCATGCATTGGCTGGTAAATAAACACGTTAATAAATAGTGTGCAGGAGCGGTGCTGTATATATCTCTAGGCCAAATCCATAATTAATTTAAGTCACAAAACAATCCGAATCGTATAATTTTAAACGTTACCACGAGTGAAACTAAATAGATATATACTAAAGTTATATATAAGATTGAATATTTATATATTATAGTAAAATTACGGGTATATAGATCCCGAAATACACATCCCATCCAGACTTAAGCTGCAAGCACATGTGCACTATTTAATTCATCCTAGTTGCAGCTGTTGAGTGATTAATCTAAAAACAAGCCTATAACTATAAATTAACCTAGCTCAGAAAAAGCTTTGATACATACTACTGAATATATAATAATATCGATCTATAACACAAAAAAAAAAAAGCTTTGCAAAATCCAAACAAAACTCGTTTCAATCGCGAGCGCTTAAAAACAATTTGATCAACTTGAAGCGAGTAATTGTGGAATTTGATAATGATAAACTCAACTTACAAAATCTATAGGAACTTTGATGATATGAACTAAATTTTCTGATGCATATAGCAACTCTAAGAACCGAGGATCCATTAATTGCGCAAGGTTATGTAAACAATACAGGTGGCTTAATCTTGAGATTGAAAAAAGTGTTTTGCGTCTAATTTTCCACTTTTCTTTGCAGTTTGTGATTTATTAGTATTTTTTTGTCATTAAATTTTTGATTATTATATATCATTAATAGCTACATTGCAAACCTAAAGGAGATTGTGTTATATCAAAGCATACATGGAGCATTGATGCAATTAAAGTAGAAATTTTTTATGGGTCATTAAATTTTACGACGCGCAACATAATTTCAAAGAACGTTAATAGGTAGTAATAGCTGGAGAGAACCCCGCCGCATCTAATCTAGAAAAATGATTCACACGACGCGCAGAATTTCCGTAAAATAAACAAGCACCAAAACAGCTATCACGAAATAAAGTTAGATTAATACCCTTATTAATATCTCAGCCGCATGGCTCATCTGGAGCTTAAATTTTAGTACCATTACATAAAGTACCATGCATACAAATTCTACTAATAACAAACAAAAAAATCAATTCAATTGAGCAACCTCATTACAACAAAAAAACTTTACAAGATTGATCGAATTTTAATAGCAAAAAAAAATAAAGAATCAATTAATAAATATAGGCCAATTTTTCTCCCAGTAAGGATTTTGTTTTCTTCTTAATTCTTAAGTTAATCAATACAAGAAAAAAAATACTATACAGGATGATCTTTAAAAATATTTTACTAGTTGCCGCTGCATTATCAGCTGGTGTTTTTGCACAATATGATGATGAATCTGTTTCATATTATGGCGATGATGATCTATATGCTAGAGATAATAATAATAATAGTGGTCAATTAATTGATTATTCAACAAGAGCAAAATCAGTTGCAGATGCAACCAAACAATTAGCAACTACTTTAAAAACCGATGCTCAAAAGAACAATCCAAAAGCTTTTGGTGCATACTTAGTTGCAATGTTGGCACAAGTTGGATCAATTAGTGGTAGAATTGGAGAAATCCCAACACCAGAAGCTTCTGCTATGGTTGATGCAATTAGTCAATGTACCAATGAATTTATTTCTTTTGCTGAAAAAAATAGACAAGTTGATTCTGGTTATGCTCTAACTTTGGATACTTATGCAAGTGAATTAAGTGCAATTTCTGCTGAAGCAAGAGCTAAAGGTATTAATAACAATTTGAACAAATTAGCATCAAAGGTTAGTGATATTGAAAGTTCCTCAACCCATTCTAAACGGTCATTAGAACTATCTAAACGACAAGGTGATGTATTAGGTTGTGTTCAAGGTGCCATTACCAATGCGGCTCAACGGGTTGACTCCTTTGCTACTGATTTGGGTAAAGATGGATCAAGACCTGGGGCAACTGCTGCATCTAATTTAATTGCTGGTTTAGATGGTCAAATTGATAATTTCTTGGGCTGTTTTGCTGATACTGTTAGACCATTAACTTTAGGTTTATCAGATGTTGTTATGGGATTCATTCTGGGTCCAACTTTTCAATCTATTACTGATGGTGTCGAAGTTTTGTTAGGTAATGCTATTGGTGGTGTTGCTGATGTTGCATTAGTTCCAGCTACTAAATCTTTACAAGCTACTGTTAAACAAGCAGCTGCTGTTGCTAAGAAATATAAAATGCAACGTCAAGCTTCTGCTTTAAGCCATCAAGCTGAACGGTTACAAATGTCTATTGAACGATCTGAATCTCAAGCTTCAAGAAAATCTAGTGGTGGTGCCAAAGGAGCTCAAAGACCAGTTCAACAAAATGCTGCTGCTGGACATGGTCATGCTTAAAAAACTTTGACTCTCTATATATTTTTTTTACCCTTAACTTCTATTCTTTTTTTTTACCCTATTAAAGTTTATAATTTTTATTTCAATTAACAAGGATCTTTATCTCTTTTGTCTTGTTCCAACTACAATAAGTATAAAACGTCGTATTAACAAATCTATTTTACAAATTTAAAAGTTATAAATATTACATGTTTTGTAACTGTCTACCAACCATATAAGCATCATCTCTAACTGCAGCTTCCCATCTTCTCCAAAATGAAACTACTGATGCAATCATCCCAACTGTCATCCCACTTACTAATAATGAAGGATAAGATAATGTAATCATTAAATCTTTCTTTTCTTCGGAATAATTATCAAGCATAAATTTTGCTGCAAAAGTACCCAAAACTTTTGGTACCAAAATTTCCAAAATTGTAACAGCGATGACTGGTAATACTAAACTTCTTAATGCTAATTTAAAGTCATAATTATTCCATCCACCTTGAGTCATATCTCTAAATCTTAATGCAACAAAAGAACCTGGAAATTTTGGTAATATAACATCTTTTGCAAAAACCAATAATGCTAATCCATGGAAAAATCCCATTGTTAATGATAAACTATAATCAGTATTACCAAAACTATAAATAATTGGAATAATAACATAAAGATTTAAAAATGATCCAAACATTACTGGTAATAATCCCAAAACTGTCAAAATACTAAATAATGTCTTACCAACAGTAATAGAAAATTTGGTAACTTTTTCAATAAATTGTTGATGTTCTAAAGTATTAATTGATAAAACTTCATTTTTAAAATATTCAACAATTTGGTTACCATTATCAATAGCATATACCATTAAAGAAACTGGGATAATGCCAACTGCATAGCTAATAAAATCATTGAATTCAGTATCACTAATCATTGATAACATTTGTTTACCAATGATTAATGGTAATGCTGATGCTGTAAAAACAACTGCTGTACCAGCTGCCCAAATTATCAATAACAATAATCCAATTCTAAGTTTAAACATTGGTGGTCTATAAACAATATTATATTGTTTTAAAGTTCTATCACCATCATCTTCTTTCCCATCTAATCTTTCATCATCTTTTGTAATTGGAACGAACAATTTTAATTTGATTCTTGGATTTATAGAATCAGAGTTTGGTGCTCTAACAAATGTACCGTCTTGAATGAAATATGCTGCATTAGATTCACCTTGTTTACAATCACTTAATTTAACAGGTGATGAATAATCTGGTTGTGCAAATCTTAATTTAGCCCACCAACTACCAAAATAGACATACCCTCTCTCTTGTGGTACTGGTTTATTTAAAATGAATGATGATAATCTTAATAATGAACAACTATAATGGAATACCAAATCCCAAATTTTCCTCATAATGTTTAAAGATTTAATAATTTTAACTAGAATTGGTAATAATAAATTATAACTTACAATCATTGGTGCAATTGTAAAAAAATCAGTCTCTGCTCTTAAGTTTGGTGTTAAATTTAATGGTAAATAACTGACATGTAATACATATCTGAAAAATGATACAACCCCGCCAATACATACTACAATTAAAATTGTATAAATTAACGCAGAAATCATAATTTTCCCCAATTGTGAAGTTAATTTTCTGTCCAAAACATCTTTAATAGGTTGGAAGTTTGGATCATTTGGATCTCTAACAAAATACAAAACCCCTGGTCTCATAATTTTTCGACACAATGAAACAAAGGTAGCAAATAAAAACATATAACCAGTACCGACAGCCCAAAATGTGAATACACTAACAAAAGGATGATTCATTGCAAAATTTAGTCTTCTTTGTAAAGTAACATCTGCATATAATGGATGTAATGCAATTTGTAATAACAAAATTCCACAAAATATTGGGAAAATTATTAGTTCAATACCAATAACACAAATAACTTTCAAAACTGCTTGCGCTTCTGCAATAACTTGTAATACTGTTGCTTCGATTGCCCATGTTTGTCTACTAGTTGAGAACCGTTTACCACTTGCTCTGTATAACTGTGCTAATGATAAAACTAACCCATGACCAATTAACGTACATGCAACTCTTGACCAAAAACCATATCCAGGAATTTCCAAATCCCATGGGTTGAAAATAATCCCAGTTTCATATCGATTTAATGCTTCATGTTCTAAACTGGTTAAATCAATAAATGGTAAAATGTTGGATAAAAGTTTACTAGATTGATAGAATACTTCATTCCCACTATAAAATAAAACTTGTAATGAATAATTGATTAAATCCAAAACTTTTTGATTGAAAGTTAAATAAACAATAATTCTACCCGCCCAATATGGAACACAATATAAGCCGCCAGTTAAAGAAAATGCCAAAACATTTGCTAAAGCATAAGTACCAAAAAATGCTGTTAATGGACCTTTTAATCCTACTAATTGTAAAATTCCACCTTCCATTTCTTCCACATTAATCTCTTCTTCATTTCCATTGTTGATATTTAAATTAAAATTGAAATTATTTTGTTGATTTCTTCTAGGAGCTTGAACACCTGGTGCTGCTCCGTGTCGAGGTGGCGCATTTAAAAATTGAAAAATTTGTGCCATTTCTTGATTATCAAGTCTATTGTTATTGTTATTGTTATTGTCATTTGGTTGATTGTCATTTCTGTTGAATATTGGAATACGCGCAAAATCTCTATCATGCTGTTCTTCCTCTTCTTCTTCTTCATCAGGAACTTCATCATCATCTTCTTCGACTTCTTCTTCAGAATCATAATTTTCAGGTTGCCAATCTTGATCACTTTCTTCATCATCGTCATCTTCTTGATCAGCAATGCCATACCTTCTATTCAAATCAGCTCTTAAAAATGTATGTCTTGCTTCTCGTTCTTCATTTTGTTGTTCTTCATCTTCACGGTTTTGTTGCTGCTCTTGTTGAGGTTCATAATCAAAAATACCACGTTCACGTTGTTCTAAAATTCTTGCTCGTTCACGTTGTTCTTGTCTTTGCCTGTTCATTAGTTCTTCTTGTAATCTTCTTAGAGCTTCTTGTTGAATAAATCTTCTAACATCACCTCTTTCATTATCTCTAACCCCATCTCTTAATCCAGAATTGAACCCTTCGGTATAATTTCTTGCAACAACTGCATCTGGAACTCTTTGTAATTCTCTTAATTGATTTACAAAATTATCATTCTGTAAAATCCATTCTCTAACTACCATAATAACAAAAAAGGTCATGGTCATTGAAAGAATAATAACCCATCCTAATGAAACATCATGTAAAATGGTCTTCAATAATTTGTTTTTAACAAGTTTATGAATAATTGCTAAGGGAGGTAATAAAGGTTCACCTCGTTCTTTTGAAAATGCTGATTTTAATGTATCTAATGGATTCATTAATATTGATTGGTTATGTGGTAAATTTTCAGCCCAGACTGTATATAATGTTGTAGCCCAACTTGTCATTAATGGTAATATAAATAACCACATTAACCCAACAAATGCAAATCTTACCCCGAAATAAGTTAATGATTGAATATCTGTGAATAGCTTTTTGAAAAATAATACTATAGGTATCTGTGATGGCATTGTTTCTGAATATACTTTAGTAAATTTGTATGGTGTATGACATAATTCACATATTGGTGGTTTCTTTGAATGCTTCAGCCATTCATCAAGACTATTTAATTGTTAGCTGTTTTTTTTTTCTCTATTTATTTAAGAACTTACCAGGCTTGATGAACGAATTTAATACTACCACTGCATTTACAAGGATGGAACAATGGTTCATCTTCTGTCCCTTCACATCGGCAAATTCTACAGGTATCTTGATCCTTTGGTTGATTCCTTGATTCTTGCAAAAGATTTTCGTTTTGATTATGAATATCCGGTTGATTCACCGGGTCTTCCATCGTTTATTGATTTTGGTTGTGAGTGTTCGTTCTATATTAGAACTGTCCAAATTTCTGTTGTAATGAACTGGATAAAATATTCACGATTAGAAATATATAAAGTTTTCTCTGGCGGGTTTTAAAAAAAAAAAAAAATTCAAAAAATTAAAAGCTGCCGAAAATTATAGAAAAAAAATTTGTTGTGTTGGACTTTTTATTAACTGATATTGTGCCGATCCTCCGATCCTTAGCAGTGCTTGAGTAGGGCCTTTAAGCACGTCTTAGGCCAATGCCGAGCCTTTTTCTAGAGCTTAGCCATAGAGCTGCTTGAGATATTTGTTCCTTGCTTGAACAGCGAGAATGACGCGTGTGAAGATTTAACATAGCTTAAGATTTCTGGGTGTTCTTTGGGTGTTTGTAGACATCCAAAGTTCTATATCCATCACGTAAGTTATAATCAGTCTTAATAGTATAGTCTATTCAATTTTGTGTATCTAATGATAAATATTATATTGATGGGCCAGCTTGGTAAAATTATATGATTATAACTGGATTAGCAATTTGCAACCCAAACTTGATCAATTTAAAGCCACTTAAAGGTATAATCATCAATTGATAGATATCTTTTCGAGTCGATATAGGTAATCAATTTGAACAAATTATTAAAACAGTTTCAAATACGCTAGATATTTCAAAAATTAGAACTAGGTAACAAGCTAGATAATCCATGGATTCTTAAATATCGTAGCTAACATGTTAAAGCAAGTCGCGTTCATCACCAGAAAAGGGAACCTGAAAAAGCGGCGATATTTGATAGTCTTCTGAACCGCATAAGATTGTCGGAACTCCACATGACAGTTTCAAACAATACTATAGTTTAATACTAGTTTTGCAGAATATATAAGTTTGTTATTATCTATAAAGTTTTATTGAATTACAGAGGGGTCCAAGCAGTTGTTTGTAAATGATATCAATTTAGTTTATTCCAATTTGATGGATGTTAGAACTATTTGGAACATTTTTCAATTGTTCCGTGAGGCTGATTTTTTAGCTCGCTCACCACTCCCTCAGTACACTTGTGTAGACGTCAATATCTCTCTCAGCTTAAATATCCATACCTTATCTACCTTACCAATTAACATATATCATAGAATCGAATAAACAATGTTAAGAAGGCCACCTACAGCTATCCGTCTAACTCAGCAAGACGTTCATTCATACGACGACGAACAAGCAAAAAAGAAGGAAAAATCCAAAGAAAACAACAACCCAAACATTCATATGGATTCATCACCAACTACTCAAGTAGTCAAGACCCGGCAAGAACGAATTGGGTTATCCAAACCAAATAACTAAATCCTTACGCTCAAAATTATTGCATTTTTTATTTTAAAAAAAAAAAACTTTTATCATCTATTTATTGACCTATGTGTTAACTCTTTCTGCTTTGATCTATGTATACTACTAAAATCTATCAAATTTTTATATTAACTTTTGAAATATCTAGTTTTCGCGTAGATGATTCATGTGGTGGTGAATAAAATTTCTCAGCGTGAATATTTATATGGATATGAACTGGTTCACAGTCCTCCCAATGTGAAAGGTCATTTCCCCATTTTGTGAAAAACGCGTAAACAATTTATTCGTGATTTTTTTTTTTTTTTAATTTCCTTCCCCAATACTAACTAGTTTTACTAACCATACAGGCACCTATTGTTATCATGACTGAAGAAGAGGAGCAAACGTCCCGGAGAAGACGGTCAGCTAGAATTGCACAGATAGCTGAAAAACAACAGGCTGAACATGAAGATGATAGTAATGTAGAAGAAAATGGCAACGAAAATAATGAAAATAATGAGATCGAAAATGAAAATGAGGAAGATGAAGATGAAGATGAGGAAAATGAAGATGAGGAAAATGAAGATGAAGAAAATAATGAAGATGATGATGATTTTGAAGAAACTAGAAAACAACGGAACAAATCAACAAAATCTACATCATTTACCAAAAAATCTCAAAATGGAAAAAGAAAACAACCAAGAGAAGTTCAAGTTATAGAAAATAAAATGGAAAATTCATTATATTATGGTATTATGGATAAAGAAGTATCACTTGCTACATTGGCCGGTGATTGGATTGATGAATATGAAAAAGATGAAGCGGTTGCCTTAACACAATTAGTCAACTTTATTTTGAAGAGTAGTGGGTGTGAAATTCCATTAGAACAACATGATGTTGAAGATTTTAATACAGCAAATGGATCAATTACACAAGTTCAAGAAGCAGCAAAAAATTCTATCCCAGCAGAATATCCGCTAATATCTAAGCAAAAAGATTTTCGACATTTCAAAAAACAATTGAATGGATTTTTTGAAAATTTGGTTGTTAATGCCAGTGAAAGAGGGATTATTTATGAAGATGCAGATTTAATGTCAACTACTTTAGGCTGGATTATGGTTATTTCTGGATCACATCTAAGAGCTTTTAGACATACTGCAACGACAATTTTATTAAATTTAATGGGTGTATTTTGTGATTTAAGAATGGAAGAAAGCCAACAAGCCAATAAACAACAGCAAATTTTACAAAAAAATAAAAGTACAAAACAAGCGAAATTAATGGCAACACAAAGTTTGAAAGAAGCAAAAAAACATGAAGAAATTTTGAATGAATTAATTGATGATATTTTTAAAACTGTTTTTTCAAATAGGTTCAAAGATGTTGATGAAAGAATTCGACGAGATTGTATTGAAACCTTATGTGATATGATGGAAGATTATCCAACACAATTTGTTAACAATACATATTTAAAATTTGTTGTCTTTTCATTAAGTGATCGATCTCACAGTGTTAGATTACAAGTTTTAAAAGGTTTAAAAAATATTTATAATAAAAACTCAATGACTTCTCCATTACAACGATTCACCGAAAGATATCAATCAAAATTTATTGATATTGCAGAATTAGATTCGAATCATTCATGTAGGAAACAAGCAGTTGATTTGTTAGTTTTGATCGAAAGTAAAGAAGTTTTGAGTGAAGAAGTTGCGGAAAGAGCAAGTCAATTGATTATAGATCAAGAGTTTCACGTCAGAGTTGAAGCAGCCAAATTTTTGGTTAAAAAAGTTACATCTGATGATAATAGTGAAGAATTTGGTGATTTAGATGAAGATGAAATTGAAAGATTTAATGATGTTTATAATGATGAATTACCAAACAGTTATATTCAATTTAAAAGAGCAGCTAATGCTTTATTGAGTATAGAAAATGATGATAGTAATGAAGAAACAATTATTGGGAATAAACCATCTGAAGTTTTGGAAAGATTACAAGTTGATAGTTCTACTAATACAACATTACCAAGTAGAACAGCACTTGCAGCAGAAGCAATGTTAACAGCAAGTAGAAAATTAAATAATGATAGTAAATGGGATTGGAAAGATTTATTAGCACAATTAACGTTTGATTTCTCATCATTAAAATTACCAACAAATGCAAGAAAAAATCGATTTGATAAATATATTTCAGCATTTGAACCAACAGAAGATGAAAAAAATATATTATTTCAAATGTTACATGGGTTTATTATAAGCGCATTAGCTTTTGCTCAAGAACCAAAAAGAAATGGTAAAAGAAGAGAACAAGATGAAATTGATTCATCAATTAGTGATATTTATGGTGAATTAGCTGATAATGTACCAAAATTATTAGAAATTACAAGATATTCACCAAAATTAACTAATAGTGTATTAAAAATTATAATGTTAATTAATCCAACAATTTATCAGCAACAAGAACGAGAAAATGATCAATTAACTACTTTCCAACAAGTTGTTAAAAGATTCCAAAATCAACAAGAAGATGAAATTTTGATAACCTGTAGAAAAATGTTTAGTTTAGCATTAGATCAGCAACCATTTGATGAATTAGCAAAAGAAGAATTGACCAAGATTTTAGATGAAAAAAGTTATGATTTAAGATATAAATTATCTAAAGATTTACCAGTTGATGATTTGATGGATTCTTTAACAAAATTGTATCATTTGAGTCATACTTTTGATGTAAGAGATGCATTAGAATTAGATATTGTTGATCAAGATATTTCTTTGGGGTCTAAATTGGCTAGTTCAATGAAAATTGGGTTACCAGATGAATTTAATATTTTAATTTGTGAAGTTTTAAAATCTTATGCAATTTGGAAATTAGGTGGGTTTGTAACTAATAAACCTTCAATTAAAGAAGCTGATGATACACCAGAACATGATCGTTCATTATTACAATCGATTATTTCACAATATAAAATCATTTCAGTTTATCCAGAGATAACAGGTTCATTAGCCCATCGAAAGAAACAATTAAAAAATGAAAATACTAGTTTACAAACTACTTTTAAATCTGCATTATTAGAAGTATTATCAACCATTGTAATTACAAAAAAACATCCATCATTAAGTTCATATGGGAAAGAAGTTCTGGACGGATTATATATTGAATTAGCTGAAGAAACAGTTAAAGAAATCATGGCATTATATTTGGAAAAAGAAGAAAAATGGGCTTCTGCTGCTGGTGTTACTATTAACGAAGATGATATTGATGAATTGATTGGAAGTTTTACTGATAATGTAGGCGATGATACTAATATGAACGAAGAAGAAGAAGAAGAAGAAGAAGAGGACGAAAATGAAGAATATAAACATTGGGACCAAATTGCTTTAGATAGTGATTTGTGTCGGTTCACAGCTAGGTTGAACTTAGCAGGGGTTTGTGGGTTGATTCCTTCTAAATATTTACAAAGGTTAAAGTTTAATCTGAAGCTTATGTCTGATCAGTATCATAAAGTTATGAATGTTACATTAGCTACAACTCAACCTTCTAATAAAAGAAAACAACCAACTAGATAATAATAGAATCCATAATTTTGTTATTTAATTTATTTACCAGAAATTTATATTAATTGTAATTTTAATAACAGTAATTTTTTATTCCTTATTTGAATTGCTCAGTTGATTATATCAATTGTAAGCTAGGATCACTAGTCGACGGCAGGGGATTCATGGCTCGATGAAACCGTATATATGGCCCTATTTTATTATGGAATCAGCGCTGAACCTTGTTAGCTTACAGCATAGATTATATCCTAGTCCAAGAGTTCATATAGGTCAGTTAACTGTTTATACGTGGCAAGTGAACTGTTCATATAATTATCAAGTTTTTATTTTTTGTCTTTTTTTTTTTTGCTTTTATGTTGAGACACGTTTGACGCGTTGATCACCCTACGTGATAAGACCTATAGAAAATAAAGTGCCGATTACTTGCCAAGAGATAATGATCTTTCAGGCAGTACAAGTGAGCTCTACTCTTTTTTACACCAAAACTTTACATATATAAAATTAAACTTAAAAGTATAAATTTATCAGGTTAAAAAAACTTTTATTAAAAATTATAATCACTATTAATATACAAAAACTTGAAAAATTACACCACCCCCTTTCTAACTTCTTCATCTCATCTCCTTTTTATTTAATTAGCTTGAGGTATTTCTTTTTTTATGAGCTTCTTTTGCTAAACTAATCAAAGCTTCCAGTTCCCCACTCTTACTACACATATCATAAAAGACACTATTTTGATCTTCCAATAATTCAAATGGGTCTTGATATTCAACAACTTTACCATGATCCAGAACCAAAATCTTATCATAATCAATGATACTTCTTAATCTATGAGCAATAGTTAATAAAGTGGTTTCATTCAATTCTTTTCTAATAGTTTGTTGAATTCTTGCATCAGTCTCATAATCAATTGATGCAGTTGCTTCATCTAATAATAAAACTTTTGGTGATTTTAATAATGATCTTGCAAGACACATTAATTGTCGTTGACCTTGTGATAAATTATTACCACCTTCAGAGACAATGGTATTTAAATTCATGAATTGATTGGTGTTTTCACCTTGTGATGCAGTTGATGATGATGCTGCAACTTCAGCATATGTTTTAATATTAGTATCAGTAGTAGATGTGGCGTTAGTAGTAGTGGTAGTTGCAGTTGAACTTGATGGTTCTTCTTCGACAAAATGTTGACGTTCTTCTAAAGATGGTACTTTAGAAATTAAATGAACTCTTCTTAATGCATTATAAATTTGATCATCACTATATGAATCAAATGGATCCAAGTTACTTCGAATTGTACCAACAAATAATGTAGGATCTTGAGGAATAATAGCCAAATTTTGTCTTAATTCTAATAAGCCTAATTTTGAAACATCAACACCATCAATAACAATCTTACCAGATTCAACTTCTTCTAATCTTAATAAGCATGCTAATAAACTACTCTTACCTGCACCAGTTCTACCAACAATACCGATTTTATTATATGGATTAACTTTAAATGAAACATCCCTAATTACTAATGGTAATTCTGGTGCATATTTAAAGCAAACTTTATCAAATTCAATTTCACCTTGTGTTGGCCAACCTTGAGCTTGTCTTGCAATTCGATTTGGTTCATCAGATTCAATAACATGTGCTGATTCACTTTCAACATTAGTATATTCAAATACACGTTCAGTAGAGTTTAAATTAACTTCAACCATTGCATATAATCTAACTGTCCATAACGCAGTATCATTGAAAACCAAAGCATAAGATAAAATTAACCCTGCTAAACCAGAATCCAATTTATCCAAATTAACCAAAATAAATGCTGCTGCACCAAAAGAAACTAATGCACCTGCTGCATCAACTCGGAAACTTAACCATCGATTAGCTAGCCATAAATAATAAAATGGTCGATTATTACAATCAATTTTATCTAAATTCTCTCTGATAAACCTTCGTTGATCACCAAATGCTCTAATAGTAGCAACACCTGATAAAGACTCTTGGAAATGTGCATAAATAGGACTCTTTGTAACAGAATCCAATCGTTTCAATTCTCTTGAACTTGCCAAATAAAATAATGCAATAAAACAATATAATGCGACAATGAAACATGCAAAGAAGAAATAAGCTGGAATAATATAAGTGATTAAAAGCAATGTAGTAACACAGGTCAATAAACAATGAGCAAATCCACTGACAACTGGCGCTAAATCTTGGTCAACACCTTCAATATCTTTTGAAAATCGATTCATAATTCTACCAATTGGTGTTTGATCAAAGAATCTTAATTTTGCTTTTAGCATTGAACGTAATAAATTTTCAAAAATAGATCTACTAGCACTTAATCCACCATAAAACATCCACATTTCTTTAAAAGTTGTCAGAAACATGTTCAAAAATCCAATCAAGAAATAAATCGATAAATAATATTGAGTTGAATGTTTGAAAACTGGTTTTTCATCTTCTTGATATAAATCGACAATATTAGTTTTACCATTCCAACTAGCAACATTAAAAGAATATAACATTGAAGAACCGAAACTTGAAACTTCATCTACCATACCTTTAACAGTCCATTCTCGAATCCACCATGACTGTAAAATATTAGAATATTGTTGAACAATAAACATTACTACCAAGAAAATCCAAAATGCAAGTGACCCCATTTGTTGCATATAACCTTTATAAACATCATAACTAACACTACCAGTTGACATTGTTTCTTCTTGTACCAATTTTTTATTATTTTTTGGTGGAGTATTACTTCCTGTCGCTTCCTGAATAGCTTGATCTTCCTTATTATCAGCCAATCTTTTTGCTAATTCTTTACCTAAAGAGCTTTTACTTGTCTTCTTCAAGGTTAATAAATCAACAGATGATGCAGCTCTTGAAGCAGTTCTTGAGGTAGCTTCAGATGCACTTTTTTTGATCAGTTCATCATCACCTAATGCACCAGTAGCAACAACAGCAGATGGACTACCTTGAGCCTTAATTCTACCATTATCCATAACAATAACATGATCAGCACCTTGAATAGTTAATGCAACATTATGAGAAACCAAAATAATAGTTCGGTTTTTAGCAACTTCACCAGTTAAACAGGTTTCATATAATGCCAATGCAGTATGAGAATCAACTGCACTTAAACAATCATCTAAAATTAAGTGTTTGGATCTTGAATACATTGCACGAGCTAAAGAAATTCGTTGCTTTTGGCCACCAGATAAAACAATACCTTTATCACCAACCTCAGTTTCATCACCTTGTTCTAAAATTTCCAAATCTCTTGATAATTGACATGCTTCAATAACTTGTTTATATCGTTGTTCATCATAATCACTTGCAAATAAAATATTATTTTTCAAAGTGTCATTTAATAACCATGCTTGTTGACTACAATAGGCAACAGATTCAGCCAAACCGTTATGATCCAATTTAACATCATCTCTACTACAAGCACCTGGTAAAAATACTTTACCCTTTTCCAAATCCATTTCACCTAATAATGCCATTAATAATGATGTCTTACCACTACCAGTTGGACCGGCAATAACACTTAATTGACCAACAGGGAATTCAATATTCAAATCATGTAACTTAAAGTTATGATTTTCTTTTTTTGTATCCTTTGAATTCCATGAAAATGAAGCATCTTCAAACCCAATATAAGGACTATTTGGACCTCTAACAATATGTTTCCCCAATTGATTATATTTATCAGTTTCATCTTCAGATAAGAATGAATCAATTCTATCAATAGAAACTTTGGCTTGTAAGGTATTAACAACCATATCACAAATTTGATCCAAAGGAACACGGATGATGTTAAACAAAGTCATTGCAGTAAAAGCAGTTGGAGATGTTAAAGTTTTACCTTGTAACATTGTATAAGAAGCAAAACTAATAACTGTAACGCATAATGGAGTACCAAACCACATTAATGCACCAATAGCCCACAAAATATATCTTTTTCTCAATACTTTTAGTTCATCTTCTCTTAGTTTTAAAACACCTTGAGCAAATTTATTTTCCCAACCAAAATATTTGATAATTCGAATTGATTGTAATAATTCACTAGTAGCTTCAACTCTTTTATCAGTAACTTTCATTAATTCATTTTGGAATTCACCAAAAGCTTTTGCGAATTTATAATTGGCAGGAATCATTGCACCCATAAACAAAGCACCAAAAATAGCACTCCAATCTAAAACAAAATATAATAGAAATAATGCCAAAATAATTTGTAAAACCCCAGCAAATAAGAAATGGAAATAACCACAAATTTCACTTACTTTGAAAGCATCAATTGCCATTAAATTAATAATTGCACCCATATTTGCAGTCCCCTTTTCTTCAGTACCATCTTCATTAACACTAGTTTCACCTAATCCTTTAGCATCTTTACCACCACTACCACCTTGAGCTGAAGCTTTTCTTCTTAACGCTTTTGCATAAACCTCACCAATAATAATAGCTCTCATTCTAATACAGATACTTCTACCAATTCTTAAACTTTGGCCATTAGCAATATTATCAATAATTGCACAAACTAAAATAGTACCTGCATATAACCAAGCGACATTTTTTGGTTGTTTTGGATCTTCGACATAATCTAAAATTAATTTAACTAGCATTGCAGGGCCAAAAATTGTAAAAGTGTAAATAATAGAATAAGAAAATGACATGACTAATTCTTTCTTAAAATGCTTCAACATTCTAACAGCCATACCTGAAGTTTTTGCAATTGTTCTGAATTTTGATAAAATAAATACTGCATGATCTTCATCTTTCAATTCCCAAACATCATTCAATTTTAATGATTTTCTATAGCCTTTATAAACTAGTGAATTAACAAAGGAAAAAGACATTTGTTGAAACATACTTGCTAAAGGTTCATTATTTGGTTCAACACCTTTTTTGATATAAATAGTTGCAGGTTGATCACCATATTCAGAACTATAATTTAGAAAAACTAAACCAAAACTCAAAACCCAAACTGAAATATAAAAATTTTGGGAAATTTTTGAAAATGGATGCATAATTGCAGATCTAAAACTAATAGAATTAACCAAAAAAATGACAGAATAAATTACAGTAGAATGATACCATAATCCACCGCTTGGGCCCTTAATTGAATTAACAAAACTTAATCGAATAGAGACAATCAATAATGCATATAACCAAAAAATTAATTGAATATAAGGGGCACTAGTAGTTGAATCTAATTGCCATTCTTTATTGATTTCACTGATAAAACATGCAGCTAATGCTAATGCAACCTCACAACCAACAAAGATAAATTCCAATGCAACTCGGACTCTTTCTTTAGTTGATCTTTTAACTGTAGCAATAACGATATCATTGTCCTCTTTAGTGTTATCAGAGATTTCTTGAGGATCTTTATCAATGGTTTTAAAAATTGATCCATAGCTTCGAATTTCACTAACATAATTGTTACCATCTTGAATTTCATCTTGGGTATTATTGATTTGAGAAATTGAAACTTCACTTGAATCAGTGGATTCATCAGATGCTAATAATGGTTGTCGTTCAGGATTTGAAGTCAATTGATACTTCCAATTCCGAATTTTTGGTAAAATTGTGATTAATAAAACAGTAAAAGAAGCTAATACTGTGAATGCAATAGGTAATTCTTGAAAATATCTGTTTTTGTTAGCTTGTTCTTTTCTCTTGAGGTACATACCTGTGTCTATAACATGATGTTATATCATCAACCGACCATATTGGGCCAGTACATTTTGTGACCTCTACAGTGGCCATTTAGTTTACTATATTCCTTTTTAAATAAAAGATCGATCTGATTACTATTATAATGGTAATACTGTTGTGACTATAGTTCAAATAAATTGATCAATTTATTCGATTGATTGATCGAGCAGGGTATTTCTATTGAAATAAAGTACTCTAGTCGTCTGGTAGAGTAGTAAGATCTTTTTTGCAAAAAAAAATGTATAGATATTTGATATTTGAAAGGTTCAAAGTATTTGTGTAGAAAGAAAAAAATGAAGAAAATTGAGATAAAGAGAAAAATAAATTATCAAAGATCCGGATGCTGCTCAGCGCTTGTTTATTGTTCAAGCTGTATTAAACTGATTACTCACTACAAAAGAAAACTTTTTTCTTGAAACACCAAAAAAAAAAAAAAAAAAAAAAAACGAGCTAGCTACTCTAAAAAGCAAATCTCAAAAGTGCTTTCGGACCGCCCTGTATTTGGGTGGTCAAGCCTGTGTTAGTGGGCTCGTTAATCGTGGTTTAAGCTGGGATCATCAAAGAGAATAAAGGCTGGCGGGTCGTGGACTTCGATCCGAGAAATTTTAAACTAAACTTTAAAATTAACGGTAAACTGTGATTGGATTGAACCACTTTTTATCTGATCAAATTTTTGATTAAATAGATTAAGGTCTGTCAATATAAACTCGAATAAAAATAGCATCAGTGATTTCTAGAATTCCAAAAAAGTCGTATGCTGAAGTGATTAGTCTCCACCTCTTAATTTTTGCAATTTAAAACTGAATGACTAGTAGACCGAGGTGGATGATGGTGCAAGTTCATACTCCATGATGATATGGCTGTTGTTGCAGTATTATAACTATAGTGCGCATCATACATTGAGTTGGTACTAGTGCGTGAATTTTACGCGTTAATTAACTTTTTCCTGGGCCTAAGAACGCAAGCAAGTGTCTCAGCTTGAACAATACAAAAAATACCGTGTGGCTGGTCTGAACAAACCCTTTTATGGGTTGAACAGTAATCCTTCTGTATCCATGCCATATATATAGTTATGGATATATATAGCTATGGATATATATAGCTATGATTATTGACTATAGATATATATATTGAAACCTCATATGTATGATAAATACAGTGTCATGGATACCAACTAAATCTAAGTATTTTCTTTAAAATTCATATATCAGCGGTCAGCCTCATGAATTCATTGGGCAACTTAACCATTGTATACTATTTTGATAGGTTTATTATAATAACCACGAATAATAGGTAATTTGTCGAAGTAACAACGTTACCTATAGCCCATTAAAATCTCTATAAACTTTATGAACACTGAAGCTAGCTATGACTGGTTATTTATTTATTAACAGCGCTGGTTTTAGAAATATTTGTATAAATACTTCCCATGTGCAGATGGCCATAGCCCTAAATATGATTAATTGTTCTTTTATGATCGATTCGTAAAGATTAGCTTCTAAGAATTATATGGATATATATCTGTACATCAAAGGATACCGGTCGACCTAGGTTGGCAGTTTATATAGTTATAGGTGTGGATCCCGATATCGATCTTACGCGATCTACAAATATATATGGATGTACCTTGAGGATTATTCTACTATAATATATACGATATCTAGAATACTTAAGCTGGAGTCAACCTCCAGGTCAGCTCAATGTTTCCGTATTCTCCATTATTTCAATCATTTATCACCTAGTTTAATTCTTTCAAATTTTGCTATATATTCTCCCACTCAGTTAAGTAGCTGAAATTATATATGTTACTGCAATAGCATTGTCATATATAGATTGTTCCCCCTATTATAAGATTAGAGTATTAGTTTTTGTAATATATCTGATGTAGGAGTTCGATTTTAATTATATTCTGCAACTGTTCAACACTGATTAATACCCTGATTACTATAGACGATCTCCAGTCACATCTCGGTCGAATCATATCAATTAGATCCATGGACCCTCATAGGTATACCTGCCATGGTAGAAAGGCTTTAGGATCTGGGCCCTAACTATATAGCTATAAAACTTAAATTAATTTATCATGATTTACTCAAATTTCTTAAGCTACATATAGGAAACTATATATAGTTATATATCTCCAACTGGTATGTATATAGTTAATTGATCAAGCTGTACCCCTTAATTTCTGTAACGTTAAGAATGGATTTCATATTACTGTTAAAGCTGAATTAATAATAACCAAACAAAATGTCGGTTTAATCATTGATTGTAATAGTATACATATATATAACAGATATAATAACTATAGTGCCATATTGGCTTACTTGATAATTGAGTTAAAGGTATTAGTTAAGCCGCATGCATGACAATTTACATTATTAGTACCAACTGTTTACTTGTAATTTTAAATGCACATAATACGTAGATTTGAGGTGCCTGAAGATGTGCACTGTACAATATAAAGCTTGTACGTTGATCATCTAATTACAATTATAAATATCCTACTAATATGTATAACTCGAGATCAGGCATTCATAATTTATATATCAAATTTCAACCCAAGGTTTACTTAATCTGTTTTAGTATAATACATATCGAATAAATTTGAGCTACTATAGTATAACTATCATACCTTAACCTTTAGGCCTGTATCCATATATATATATATATATGGTAGTCATAAGTCTACTGTGAATTGAATCATATTTTAAATCAGATTGGTTATAATATATATATGGTTTGGTTACGTGGATTTCTATGATTAAACTATAAGATCGTACTCTGAGGAGATTATCATGAACACTCAATCCTCCGGCCATCAGACTCTTCAATCAACTCGAAAACACAAGCTCTCCTGCAGACCCACAGCCTTTATTATGCAAGCCTGTCTTAGTTTTATAGTTAGATTCAATTTGTTAATTACCATATCCAATATATATATATTGATATATGTGCATGCATGCTCAATTGCAAAATCCATATATGGATATACAGCGGTAGCCCTGCAATTTTTTTTTTTGAACAGGCTACAGTAGTTCTAATGATAACCGTTTAAATTGTGCAGCTGGTATATATATGGACTCCGCACTCCGATGATGATCATGAAACTTTTTCAAAGGATGGACAATTGCCAGATCAGATATCTATAGCCTCAAAATTAAGAAAAGACTTGATCTTCAAGATCAGCACTGTTATTCTCATCGATTTTGATTTGTACCATATTATAGTGAGTCAACATCTATCCATCCATTCATATGATATTATAACTATATATATGTATATTATATACAGTATACAGTATCAAGTACCGTAGGATTCGCTCAGCGATGAATGCAATGGATACAGTCTGATAATACCTATCCTGTACAATTGATTTCAAACTCAAAGTTGAAGGTTGTCTATGAATTTTGCCGAAGGCAACCCAATTTGCAATAATGAAAGCCCTCTCTGTTCTAGCATCCAACATTGGACATATTTTGTTCATGCATGCATATATCGGATTGTAGCTTGACCATCATGGATGCATCAGAACACTAAGTCAATAATCGGGATGGAGAATAGACCTCCAGAAGATTCTTTTGATGTAACTTATTTATTATAAGCAGCTAAATTTAACTCTAGTTGCTAACAAACTTGAAAGATAATGTACTTTTTTGCTTATTATAGCTTAAAATTTTTTTAAGGTTGAGGGCTACATTTACGCACTGCTTAAAGGTCTTATTTAAGCTAGCTAGAATTTTTAAATTAAATTTTATCCCCTCAATCAATCAAAGTGTGGAGTAAAAACAACTAGATCAATTTCGTTTCAGCAATAACTATGTATGGTAATTGAGCTAATTAACATTATTAATAGCTATAGTGGTATATATCAACCTGAATCGAATGTATACATACGTATACATCCGGATATATATTAATATAGATATATGTATGCGACTATACCTACCAAGCCATGGTGCACACTGCAAACTGAGGAGTTGACAAAGTCTGTTTAATTGAGATTGCGTGTGGTTATATATGGATTCGAATTACAAAACTGGAATTAAATGCTATATATAGTCAACTTAAAGAATAGCGGCTTTAAAATTTTATAATTTAAACTGGCCCGAGTCTATAGGCAACTTTTGCGATCGATGGTCCGGTTACAATTAATTGTACACAATAATTGATTAGGATTTCTAATCAAACATCATGATGCGCATCGATCAATCTATGTTTCCTAGGATACCGAGAATTTGTGAATTATCGACACCAAAAAAATATTTTATTCGGATAGAGCCGTTAATAGCTAGCATATAAAACTCAATTGAGTTAGCATAAGGTCGTGCTTAAATTGTAAGCTCAAAAACCTTAAATCGACGCGCTATTATCAATTGATGCTTTAGTATATATGGTTTAGCTGAATCCGGGTATACCTTGCACATTTATCAAAATTTCTTGTCTAAGCGTGGCTGGGCTGAACTTTTGCTTAATTTAAATCTTTAGATTCTTAAATGCATGATGAGATAAATCTGGCTATAGTGTACTTTATAATTATAAAATATATATGCCTTGCCAAGGTGAAGTGAATAACTGATGCAGAACTAAAACCTTTAGTTGAAATATAGCGTTGTGCGTTTATGTATGTTTATATTTATAATATTTATATACAATACCAATGGTATTTTGTATACTATATATTTATATATATCTAAGTTAGATCCATAGCAAAAGCCTACTTAACAACAATGGGTTAGAATTATATAAGCGTAACATATATATAATACAGTCAAATATATTGAAGTAAATGTAATATACTTGTACATATTCACAGAGAAAAAAACTTGTCAAAAGCTGTACTTCAAAACCTGAATATTCAGGAATATCTACACCAACAAATTTGCAAAAATATCAGCAGAAAACATCAATTTATTACTTAATTAGATACAATAACTTATAACAAAAATACTAATAAATATCTCAAGTCCTACATTACAGAAACCATACTAGTCCCATCTTGAAATCTAGCTCTAAAAATTCTATTAGCAGATTGAAATAATCCATCCTTCAAACTAACAACAATGAATTGACTTCCTTTGAAACGATTTTTGATCATCAACCCAACATTCTGGGTATGATGTAAATCTAATGCTGCATCAACTTCATCCAAAATATACATTGGAGCAGGTTTAAACTTCATTAATGCCAAAATAAGTGACAATGCAATCAAAGATCGTTGGCCTCCTGATAATTCATTTAAAGAATCTTTCCAAATTTTACCTAACGCAACTTTAACTTCCAATCCTTCAGTAACATCTTTACCTTCAGGTGGTACTAACTTTGAGAATCCACCAGGTAATAAATCTGAAAAAATTTTACCAAATTCTGTTGAAACGATTTCAAAAGTTTTGATTAATGCTTCACGTTTATATTCATCCAATGATATAATAGTTTCTTCAATTTTTCGTTTATCCTTTTCAATTGTTTGAATCATGGTTTTTAATGAAGCCTCTTTCTTTTCAACATTTTCAATCATATTCATAACTTTTGAATTAACTGTATTTTTCATACCTTTAATTCGTTCAGATAAATGTTTCAATTGTGTTCGACATTCTTTAATATTGACACTATTATAATCATAAACAGTACCAGGTTTACCAAAATATTGTTTTTCATCTTCAATCCATTCATGATCTTGAATTAATCGATTTAATCCATTTTGATATTGATCCATATCTGATTGTAACTTCTCAACTTCATGAGTTAATTTTTGAATTTCTAATTTTGCTTCAGTGATATACTTGGACTTAGTAGAATGTAAAGTTTCATATTCTCTTAATTCATCATCAATACCAATAATTGCAGCTCGCTCTTCTTCTAATTGTTGATTTATAGTGGTTTCTTGTTCTTGGGTATCTGAATATTGTTTATTTAAATCTTTTAATGAGCTTGAAATTTCATTTATTGATTGTTCAACTTCTTTTAATTGATCTTGATTATATTGTAAATCATCATCAACTTGTCCACTTTCAACTTGTGCTTGTTGGAATTGTACCAATTTGTTTTTAACAACTTCATTCTGTTGTTCAATTTCCTGAGTTAATGAATCAACTCTTTCTTTCAATTGCTGTAGTTTTCCACCTTTATTTTTTTTGAACTCTTTCATATCTTGTTCGATTTTGGAAACTTCAACATCTGCTTCTTTAGCTCGTTGATCATCTTTAACAATCTGTTCTTTTAATTGGTTGATTTCTTCACTTCTTTCTTGGAAGTTTTTCAAAGTATTTGCTGATGCACTATTATTTAATTGTTCAGTTGCTAGTTTGATTTCATGTTCTTTTAAATCCATTTGCTTTTTTAAATCTTTACATCTAATCATCAAATCATTTTCTTGTCTCAATTCTTCTTGAATTTCTTTCAACTCACCTTGCTTATCTTTTAATCTAATATTTAATTCATTGTATTTTTGCATTGAAACTAGTAACCCACCACCATCTTTATTTGATGAACCACCACTCAAAGTTCCCTGAGGATCATAAATATCACCATCTAATGTAACAGTTTTACATCGAACTCTTGGATCAAAAGTAACTTTTTTAGCACTTTCAGCATCATTACAAATTAATGTTGAACCAAAAACATATTCCATTGCTTTCATAACACTCTGATCATAACCGACTAAGTTTAATGCCAAGTCAACTTTATTTGGTGCAATTGATTGTGCAATACCTAATTTTTCTGCATTCAATTTAAATGCATTAATTTGGTTCAATGGAATAATCGTAACTCTTCTCTTTAATTTACCATTTTTTAATAATTGTGATGCAGTTTCATCAGTATCAACAACAACATGAAATAATCTACCACCAGCACAAACCTCTAATGCAGTTGCACCTTTATAGTTCTTTTTATCTAATGTAAACAGTTGTGCAACCAACCCTTTAACTGATGATGCTTTAAAATTTGGTGATGGTTTACTATAATTAAATTCGATATTTGAAATTTTCCGTTTCATAACTTCTAATTCTGAAGATAAATCTCTTACTGCTTTGATTAATTCCGATTCTTGTTGTTTCAATTTATCAACCCTACCAGGTACCCAACCAGCTTGTTCCATTTTATTCTTTAATTCTTCATGCTGATTTTTCATTAATTCTAGATTATTTATTAAGTTTTTATTATCATTTTCTGCCTTTTTCAATTTAGGCTCATCTTGCTTATTTAGATTTGACAAATATTCAACTCGAACTTTAGCTTGTGCACTTGCGGTTGTTGCTTCATTGACAGTAGCTCTTGCATCTTGTAACTGACTTGCATATCCACCTTCACCTTTTGATGAAACCCCTGTTTGCAAAGATCGTAATAATTCTTCCTTTTTAGCTAAGTCTCCATTCATTGATTCCTGCTGTGATTTTGCATCTTCATAATCTTTTTGAACTTGCTGGAAATTATTACTACCCTCATTAATTTTCTTTTCCAAATCTTTAATTTTCTCAGTGATTTCATGCTTTCTTGTTTCCTCTTCTTCAAGATTACTACTCTTTAATTCAATTAAAGTATTTATTCTTGCTAGCTCTTGTGAAACTTCTTTAATTCTTTTTTCTAATTCTTGAAATTTCCCACCTTTCTGAACTTGATCTTCTTTTTGTTTTCTTAAAGTTTTGATTTCATTTTCTAAATTTCCCAACTCATTTTTAGTCTTTTCAACTGATTGTTCCGTTTCTATCAAAGCGTGTCTTTTATTTTCTAATAGTCCATGCTGATTTGATCCTTCTTCATTATATCTAACATAATCATGAGCTACAACTAACTTTTCCATTCTTTCTAACCCAGCTTGAGTCTGTTGAAATTCTAAAAATGTTCGTTTTTCTTTTCGTAATTTTTCCAATTTTGGCTCAATTTCCTCATTTAATAATTGCATAATTTCTTCAACTTTTTTTTCTTTCTTCGTCATTGTTTTGATAGCTTTTTCACGTCTATCTTCAAACATTCTAGTTCCTGCAGCTTCTTCAATTAATGCTAAAATTTCTGTAGCTTTCATATTCAAAACTTTTGTAATTCTACCTTGCATAATTAAAAAATTTGGATTATTAATATTCAATTGAACCGATTGAAATAATGCCTGAACAGTTTGTTGTTGAGCTCTATGACCATTAATTAAAAATTTAGATGTACCACCCAAAACAATTTGTCTTGTAATACTAATTTGTGATTGATCTTCAAATCCTATTGGACTCTTTTCACGATCATTATTATCAAAAACAATGGTAACACTAGCTTTTGTAACCCCAGCTTGACCTCTTTTATAAATTAAATCTTGCAAATTTTGTGCTCTAACTGTACTCATGGTTGTAATCCCTAACACGAAACAAATCGCGTCTAAAATATTACTTTTACCTGACCCATTAAGACAAGTAATACAATTGAATGATGAGTCCCATCCTGAAATGACAGTACGTGTCGCATATGACTTGAACCCGTCAATGATGAGCTCTTCGACTTTCATTTACTCTTGTTGTATTAATGGTGCGTCTGGTAGATTTTATTGGTTGTTGTTTGTAAAAGGTGGTTGATTTGTTTCTTTAAGTTTGAGTGTGTCGACGCGTCAAAAAATTTTGGGATTATAAAAAATAAAGTCTTTGCAAAATATTTGTGGATAATTTCGGTGCGCGTATCTTTGGCGTGTCTTAGATCCGCTTGAGCTCGAGATCTGAGATCTTTAAAGCCAACATATGTTCTGATGCGGTTTTCCTAAGCTAGAGCTATATATTAATATGGTAAAAATTGTATTATCCATGGATAGAGCAGTATCGGATATATCCATAGGTTAACCTAAGCTAAGCTTCATGAGCTGTATGATCAAGACCTCTACACAATATAACATCTACCCAGCTTATTATGATTTAATCAATTGATTAAAATCTATAAGCTTAAGACTTAACTAGTGTGTCCTGTAACATGTAGACTGCAAGATATCATATGCACTAGAACTTTGTTTACGACCGTTTAACATATATGCACTAAGAGACGATCGATTGATCAAAACTCTCATACCCGCGGATATATCTAAATTTGATAACTTCCATTGTATCTATATATATATGTATACAATACGTACCATGGCATAGCGCAGATACTTCCATCCATGTATGTAGAGGCGTATAATAGTTACAGGGGAACGCTAAGATTATATATTGCCTTTTCAAGCTACCTAATCAGGAGTTGCCTCTACACATTGCCATTAATCTAACTGTAAAAAGACTACATGTAATACTAATTGTTACTTTGAACAATAAATAAAATAGGAAAGGCATATATGATAATTGGTAAAAAAGGCGTGCGTGTTGGCTAAATATTACAAATTACATAAAGATCTAACTCAATATATATATATCCGTATATTAAGCTAATTTCTAATGATGCTGATAGCTTCACACTTAGAAAAAAAGTTATATAAAATTTTGGATCTAGAGAATGCGCAAATGATAAAGGTAAAAAGGTTTCTTGAGAACTGAATATTTTAATTGATTAGTGACAAAAATGACTAAACTTACATAATAATATTAATTATTGTGGTATAATTAAGCATCATTGTTTTTAGTTTCTTCTTCTTTTGTTTCTGGCTCTTCTTCGTCGGTTTTTGGTGCTTCTACTTCTGATTTATTTTCAGTTGTTGCAGGAGCAGATTCTTCTTTCTGCTCTCCAATTGGATCAGATCCTTCTTTCTTCTCATCATTAACTGAAGCATTTTCTTCTTTTCTGTCTTCTTCTTTAGAATCAGGTTCTTCTCTCTTTTCATCAGCAGCTGGTGCTTCTTCTTCCACCTTTTCATCAGTAGCTGGTGCTTCTTCTTCCACCTTTTCAGTAGCAGCTGGTGCTTCTTCTTCCACCTTTTCAGTAGCTGGTGCTTCTTCTTCCTTCTTTTCATCAGCAATTGGAGCTGGTGTTTCCTCTTCCGTCTTTTCATCAGCAATTGGATCTGATTCCTCATTCTTTTTACTGTCTACCTTTGGTTCTTCGTCTTTCGTATTTTCGTCTACTTTGGTATCTTCTTCTTTATTTTCACCAGAAGCTGGAGCTAATTCTTCTTGCTTAACATCCGCTTCTGTTTTATCATCACCTTTCTTATCGTCAGCTTTAGAATCATCTACCTTATCAGCTTCTGGTGCTTTATTTTCTTTATTGTGCTCTTCTTCTTTCTTTGGTTCATCAGCCTTTTGATGTTGTAAAGCTTCCTTTACATTATTTTCGACTTTTTCGAACTCTTTTCGAACGTTATCAATAATACTTTGGCTCATTGTGACTAAAGGGTGATTAATATATATGCAAGGATAAATTTGGTAAGTAATGAAAATTCAAAATTTTTAGGAAGTGAAATGTATAAAAGTTGTTGTGATATATAGTTTATTTGGAAAAACTTTTAATGAAGATAATGGCCTGCTTATATACTTTTGATCGTCATACAAATCCCAGTTGGTTCAGGAGTTGTTTGTGGATGTTCATTGGAAAATGCATCAGAATGAATTAAAATTACCAATTTCCAGTTTAAGATGGTTATCAGATAATTATCTGGGATTATGGGGTGATAGGGGATAGTGGCGGATAGATTTTCATTAAATTCACATCATTTGACATAATTATTTTATTTTGTATTTCTGCTGAGACAGGATATAGAATGATCGGCATTAATTGGTTGATGAATTAATCAATTCGAAGGTAGCTTTCAAGGTATTATACAGTAAGTAACATAGATACCACTGCATGCAGGTACTTTCCGGATGTTAGAAAAATAAATAATTTGGATTTTCATGCTAATCTTCCATTACAAAAGCTTGCGAATTCTTAAAATATACATTTAGACTGGCTTCTTTGTTATAAGCAGTTATCTCTATATATTTTTAACTAAAACTTAATTAGTGAAATTTTGCTCATGGGACTTAGACACTAATGTTTTCTAAACTGATAGACCCTTAAATTTATATATATATATATCCTATATACCTCCTACATTACTTGAAATTTTTAATCAATATCAGCTTATTTAGAAATCACTAAAATATTAAATTATTAGTTCCCAGCATCAAAATGACTATTAATTTAGCTTATGCGCATGGAATAATTTGTTTAAATTTCCGGTTTATTTATTATTTTAAGAAATACTTAGATATTATATAATATTATGCCTAAGCTTGCACAATACATGTATATTATAATATTGGATATAAATATAGCGGCTGAACATATTTTGTTAGCTTGTACTAACTTAATTATCTACATGTGGCTGCATGCATCTTATATTAAGCCATAGCTTTAAGGCAGAGGATAATTTCATTAAGTACCACTGGTAGTCTACAGCTGCAGTGGGGAGTTATGTTAGTTTTGCGATATACCTTTATAATTATTTATCATATACATCCATATATAAGTGCCGGGAAAAATAATCAGGTTCAATATTAGAAAAAAAAAAAAAAAAAAATAAGGGGGGATCGCCTGTAGATTATTACAGCCAATTCTTGAAACAAAACGAAACATAATACCAGCTCCCTTAGAAATACATAAGTATTGATAGACATGCGGGCCACCTGACATCCGAATTTTATCACATCAATTATGAATCATATCGAGTTCAAAGATGAAAGCTGAGCTAAAGAATTTCCAGCTGGAAAAATATATATGGACCATATATAAAAGTGACAAAACCGACTCCAAGTTTATATACAAATATATGTAGGGTATTTGATGAACCTCAGATCTGTCGCAAATCAGAATCTTACATGTGTCAATTGTAATGGTAATCCAAAAAGCTTACTTTTAAGTTATGGATATTATATTAGAATGTAATCTGACAGAGCCAGAAGGATAGTGAATCGTTTCATGGTCATACTCCGAAATGATTATCTAAACAGAAGCTTAATTAGCTTAATTTGAAAAGAACATGTATATATGGCTTCTCCATTATTCAAAACCAAGAGATGTAAAATTATTCAATTGTGGCAAATATTTTACCTGAATATTCTGCTTATACCTCAGTATATTGTGTTAGCTGATTCAATCATCTCAAACTATCCAAGATTCTATGAATCAGCTATATATAAGATGAACACGAGACACCTTCATGGCTCTTCATAACAGACATGATTTGAGTAATTGAGTTGATAAGTTTATCAAGCTTTTGTAATTTCTACATTAGCAACTATCCAAAAAACATACAAATACATCTTTAGTGTATAATCAGAATTTATTGGTTAAAGCGTAAAATGAATACACACTCTTATTGTTTATAGATTCTAAGTCTCTTGCACGCCTATTAATAAATAATACCAAAGGAAACATATAATGCAGCTTTTGAATTTTATTTGTGGCATGTATTTTTGTGATCAGTATGAAAGATGGTACAATTTTTCGTGCTAGGATCAATCGATTATACCACTGTTAATTGATTAACATCCCTTCAAATTGTGTGATTGTCATGATACCCATGTATGTATACTTGGACAATAAACACCAGCGGCTTGGATTGCAAATGATACACATTCAATTGATACACATTTTTTTTCTATACCTTGTTATATCAATGGATGTCCCATATCAGTTGCTTCAAGTATTTTTATCCTCTGGAAACCTGGCTTTGAATGCTATAGTATAGTACAAGGTTGTGCTTGTACAATTTTACGTATAGGCTTGGGTATATTTGTGTTTATCATCATGCGATTTAATATTGCAAGGAAACCTATAGATTGCTGTATATCTCACTTTTATGGAAAATAATCTTTACACGCGATATAGCTGCTATAATATATTTACACTAGTGAAAAAATATTTGTAGTCACACTCCCATATATTATTATATTGGATCATCTCAAATTCCGCTTAATTAATAAAGGTACCTTTAAAGAGCCGCATTCTTTTGCAGCCGTACTCACAAACCTGCAAGCTTTCACGCGCTCGATTGATCTAAAACCCCAAAGCCTAAAGTTTCAGACAATTAAAGAATTTCACGGTATCCATCCACCCGGGCCGTATCGATGCTTGAATATTACGTGTGGCTGGCTAATTCAAGCGCTGCTAAAGTGAAAAATTATTGCTCAATCCCATTGCACTTTCGCGCAATCTCACAGCTTCTTCTGGCTTATCTCCTCAAGTACTACTAACCAGCTCCCAAAGGTACAGTAGTAGTTAGTACCACAAGTTTAGTACTTGTAATTAGTGTATCAGTGACCAATTATCCAAGTGATTCTAGAAATTTAACGAAGAACTACTCTATACCCACAATTAAGTTTATTCCATATATACATTGGAATTTTTCTAAAGACCCTGTCTTTATGAGGTAATATTTATCATTTATCCTTGTGCTCTATTACGATACCCAGATATTATTTATTTATTTCAACACAATAAGATAGAACAAGCTATAGCCAAGATTGATAAGATAGAAGATAGAGTTTTCCCCGACACGAAGACGAAAAGAAACAGGCGATCAAGTGATCAGGTGCGATTATTTTATGGGTTATAAAGATTTATTCTTGTATACCATAACGAAGAAAGAGATAACATAGAAAAGAGAAAAAAGGTACGAAATGCCGAGTCATAATAATATTACAGAATACTCAATAATAAATGTTTTAACTTATTTATTTTTATGTTTTATATCAATATCGATATTAGTATTTTTAAATTCCACACAACCGTTTGTTTTAGAAGATATTTTAGGTATAGATAAAGAGGTTGGGAAAAAGTCTGGTTCATTAGCATTTGCAGATGAAATTGTTAGTATGATTTTATGCCCATTATGGGGTGCATTAAGTGATAAAATTGGTACAAGACCTGTTGCTACTATGTCCTTTGCAATTACAACAATAGCATTAGTATTGTATACTCATAGTAGAGTATTTTTCCCGGATCTGTTGTTTATAAGAATGTTTTTTGCTGTTGGTGGGAGCGCGTCTGTTGCAATGATGACTGCGATTTTAAGTGAAGTATCAGATTTTGATATTGGTGAGGTAATATCAAATTTTTTCACCAGAAGAAGACTAGAAAGAAGGAGGTATAATAATTCCAGAAATCGACATGATAGCTTTCATAGTAATCATTATACTCCATTATTACAACCCGAACCTCCATTATTATTAACTGAAAGAAGAAATGGAAAATTAGTTGGATTAGTTGGGTTATCATCTGGCTGTGGTGCATTAATGGCAGTTTCATTGTTATTACCATTACCTACTTTATTATATAAAAGTAGTGAAGATTATGTACAGGCATTGAGATCATCTTATTATATTGTTGCTGGTGGGGTATCAGGATTAACATGTTTGGTTGTATTCTTTGGTTTACATAAGGATACTTCAAAAACCATCAAATGGTTATTTAAAAAGAAAGAAGTTAGTGAAAGTGTTACAGTAAGTTCGCCAGATTCAATTGAAGCTGCATTAAGCTTTGATGAACCATCATTATCATACCCACAATTATTGAAAAAGGGGTTTTCAATTGCATCCCATGATCGTCAAATTGCATTAGGATATATCGGAGGGTTTGTTGCAAGATCAGCCACGATTACTACAACTTTATTTATTCCATTGACTGTCAAAAGCTTAGGTGTTAAGGGGCATGAAGCATATATATTATCAGCAATTTTAAGTGGAATGGCTAATTTATTTGCATTAATTTTTGCTCCAATTTGGGGGTATTTATCTGATAAAGTTGGTCGGGCACCAACTTTAATAATTAGTTGTAGCTGTGGGATTATTGGTACAATTGGGTTTGGTTTAATTAATAATATAACTGTTAGTGCTTTACCATATTTGATGACTTCTTTAATGGGTGCTGCACAAATTGGTGTAATTGTTACTTCAATGTCTTTTTGTACTGATCTAAAACGGAATTTTAGTGGTGCAATTGCTGGAGTTTATTCATTTTTTGGTGGTATGGGTATTTTAATTATAAGTTTAGTTGGTGGTGTTTTGGCGGATTATAATCATGGGATACCATTCTTTTTATTAGGTGGATTTTATACAATTTTAATGGGTGTTACTTTATGGATAGTTAAAAGTCATACAGGAAGATTATATTGATGAAGCTGTTCTAGTGTATTTATAAGAATACTAATTATTTATCAGATAACTTTGTCATTATTCTGTAGTTTTCGATTTAATTCACAAATTCATTTGATCTATGAATAGATTTGTGGATATGTGCTTGAATCAACCGAACTGTTATCATAAATCTCATAGATCCTCTCTATCCATCTTTTCTATCTCATCATCTAGCTATTATAAAAATGGATGAACTAGGCAGTTGTGGATCTTGTCTCGCTCGGGCTCTATCCTATTCGTATAGTTTGATAAATCAAGACTTCAAGTGGCCAGTGCATTCATGGATGGTCCGGATCATGGGCCGATCAATTGATGTGGTAAAAAGGCGTAATTGAAAAATGAAGCCATGGAAAATTATGCGGCTCAGCAAGTTTTACTTCCAGTTGCAATATTTACAGTACAGGATGGATACACTATACATGGCTACACTATAGTAGGATCCTTTATCTGATCACGATCAATACTAATATTTTTAAAATAGAATTTAGATCATTCAATGCTCATGTACCATACTAATATATATGAGCTGCAATAGCGCTTTCAAAAGCTTTAAAGCCATACTCAAGAAGCTGAATGTTGATATAACTCATGGCCATCTATGGCTATATGTATATAGTTGATTCATAGCTATAAACCAGAGCTAAATTTATAGCTCATTGTGACAATATCGTGTATATTTTAAGCAATTAATATTCAAGTATTTGAACCAGCTAATTCTAATCATTTATTTCGGCTGTCCTATATAGCTGTTCGATACGTTTAACGCATGTATTTAACTCCAACCATGTATATCGTGATACATCGATGGAGCAGCATTAAATGAGACAGTTGATTAATATTTGTAGTATCTTACCATCCCATGGTATAGTCTAGAAATGTGAAGGCGTTGTGCAAGTATATATAGTTGATTGATATACTATGGATCATAGCGCCAGTCTCATAGGTTTAACTGTGAATGAAGATACTCAAGCTAGCAATTCGTGTGTTCTAGAAACTCAGATAAAAACCCTCTATATATATTGCAATGCAGACATCTATCCGAACGCTGCATTGCTTCGATTTAAATAATTCAAAATTAGATATAATGACCTTATTGGCGATCATTTAGAGTATTAATAAAACGATATATCATTATATATCATTATATATCTAAACTTATCTGGTTATCGATACAAACATGCCAGATTAATTTCAAATTATTATACTCAATAATCATCTTCTATGTGACCGCCCTACCTAGGATTATCGACCCTAGGATCCTCTTGGTGATTTCCTGATTAATTTTGGAAACCCTTGAAAAAACTCCTAAAAAAATCCTAGGGGACATCAGTTTACCAATATAGCTGGTACAAGATTCTTTCCTGTACTTAAAGAATGAGTTTTAGCAGATTAGGGTTTATTAATCCAAATGTAGATAGATATAAGTAGGGCTCCCTTCCTAAATAGGAATAGGCTTGCACCCATTTTCAAGCTGTATAATAACTTTTAAAGAGTGAAAAATTATAAAATTCCAATAAAAATTTTCACATTAATTTACATTCAAGCGTGGGTGCACTGCGCTATACATGCTTCAATAAGGTTTTTAAACCACTCAAGAAATTCAAGCATTACAATTTCGAAGATCGGAAGGTGAAAATATGAAGGCCCCCCCCCGATATGTACCCGCTTAAACAATTGCAGCTTAAGCCGCAATAATTATAGTGTAAAAAAATTAGGCTTACCCGCCCTTTTACTAAGCGTGTGCAGCGCTAAGCTCCCACTCAGTGCATGTAAGTTTTTTTTTCGGTTTTCGCTCCTTGCTCAGGCTCGGCTCTGCTCTGCTTGCCCTCTCTCTTTCCCTTCTCTCTTAGTTTAGTGAATCCACCTTGAATTATTATTCCTGGATTTTTTGTTTTACACCAACCAAACGACATTTAGAGGCTAACAATGGGGTATGTTATTGAACAAGTATAGAAGTGATGTTATTTCGATTATGATGAGGGTATATTAAGTTGAGAATGGTTATTGAAATAATGATTTGAAATAATAGAGACGACAATGTTTGAAGGGTTATTGATCACGATGATAAAGTACAGTTTATACAGTATTAATAGACATTTGAAAAATTTTCAAAACCACCCACGATAAAAACAATTATTATGCAACAACATCATGTAATGACACATTACTATTATTAATCAACTTAATGAACTTTACAATTAATAACGAAATAAATCATATTTTAAATTAAGAGTTTACTAACAAATATTTTCTAGTCGAGTTATCCGAAATCAAAGAAAAGGTAGAGGTTCAGTCTTCACACCATCTGGTCGACTTAGAGTCGCTCCAGCTCAATTACGATCTTTAGATTATGCTGAACGAAAAGGTTATATCAAAGGTATTGTAAAAGAAATCATCCACGAATCTGGTCGAGGTGCTCCATTAGCTCGAATTGTTTTCCAATCCCCATATTCTTTCAAAAAAGAAACCGCTACTATGGTTGCTGTTGAAGGTTTATATACTGGTCAATTCGTCTATGCTGGTGCTAAAGCTCAAATTGCAGTTGGTAACATTTTACCATTATCTGCTGTTCCAGAAGGTACTATTTTAGCTTCTGTTGAAGAAAAGGAAAACTGTCGAGGTTCTTTAGCTAAGACTGCTGGTAACTACGCTATTGTTATTGGTCACAACCCAGAAAATGGTACTACTAGAATCAAATTACCATCTGGTTCTAAAAAAGTTGTTCCATCATCTGCTCGAGGTATCGTTGGTATTGTCGCTTCTGGTGGTATCACTGAAAAACCATTGTTAAAAGCTGGTCGTGCTTACTTCAAAGCTAAGGCTAGAGGTTTGAACAATTTCCCAAAGACTCGAGGTGTTGCTATGAATCCAGTCGACCATCCTCATGGTGGTGGTAACCATCAACATATTGGTAAAGCTTCTACTATTTCTCGAGGTGCTGTTCCAGGTCAAAAGATTGGTTTAATTGCTGCTCGACGAACTGGTTTATTACGAGGTACTCAAAAAACCAAGGATTAAGCGTACTAAGAATGCTATTATCTTATTGTTTATGTTTTGTTTTAATAAATTATACTTTCACCTTTTCATATTATATCTTTTTTTTTATTGTAGATTTTATAAATTATGTTAAGATACGGTCACGCTGATTTAAGATTTTCATGATAGTCATTTCCCAAGTTAACCAATCTTAATAGGATACGGAATCTCAGTATCATGAATTAAGGATACTGATAAGATAAAAATACTACAAGTAAATTCAAATAATAGCATGATAAATAAATATTAAATTATAGTATGAAAAAGTTACAGAATAATAAGAACAGAAGATATAGTAAGAGAGAAATCACTCAAAAAACTTAAGCATCATTAGATTCTTCTTCACCTTCTTCTTGTTGATCATTTTCATTTTCCTTCTTTGAATTAACCAATTCTTTAGCAGCTTTAACATTGATTTCTTTTTCATTAAAAGTTTTACCATTAAATTCTTCAATAGCTTTGGTTCGTTCTTCATCACTACTGAATTTAATAGTTGCAATAGCTCTTGCGGGAATTTCAACTACTTCACCTTTTCTTTTGGTTTTTTTGGCATCCTTTGAATTAACTTTAATTTCAGTAATAGTTAATCCTTTGAATAATTCTTCCAATTCTTCCTTCTTGGTTTCTGGTGCTAAATTTGAAACAAATACAGTGTCTGGGATATCATCACCTAAACTGGTTCGTTTAGGGAATCTCTTCTTAACTGGTTTCTTAGATTTAGTTGAAGAAGTATTTGATTTTTTGCTTTCTTCATCAGATGACCCATTCGTACCACTTGTTAATGGTTTCTTTTCAATAGCTCTTGCTAATTTAACTGATAATGGTCGTTCATGTAAAGTTTTACCTTGGAATTTTTCAATAGCTTTTTCAGCATCTTCTTTAGTTGGGAATTCAACAAATGCATATCCCAATTTTCTAAAAAAGAATCCATTACCACCTCTCATTGGAGTTTTTTTCTTTGGAATAGTAACATTGACACTATATTTGTTAGTTTAGGTCTCTTTATTATTTTTTAATCATTTTCAAGTGATATCTCGGATGTCGGGGAACTTTTGAAGTTAGTACAGCTTGGACAATCACTGCGCACCAACTTTCTAGACGCCACATACACCACAAAAAAAAAAAACACCACCATAAAATAAACAAACATGAGTTAATGTACTTACACTTCATATCCTTCAAATAATTCTTTCAATTCAGCATAGGTGGTTTTGAATGGCAAATTACCAATGTACAATCGTTTACCTTCTTCAGCTGCTTTAGCAACAATTTCACCTTTGGTCATGGTTTCTTGTGGTTTTTGTTCAGTATCGGACATTTTTTTTTAGTATGTGAATCGAGCGTTTAAACTTTCTTTGTTGGATAATTCGTCAATGCGTTATTCGTAATCTTAGGTGTATTTATAAGCGTATCTTTTGGATATATTTCTTTCAAAAAAACAAACAATCTGTCTTATTTCTTCTGATTTTTTTAATAAATTTTTGTTAATAAATAAATGATTTGTGAATGTCAAGTGGTTAAAAAAAGGAAAGGGAAAAAGAGAAGGAGAATTAATCACACAAACGGGGGAGACTTTTTCGAAGGAGGTGGAAAGATTTCTTTTAATGCGCGAAGACGGAGAGACGCCAACTCAAGCGCTAATAAGACTTGTTTTTGTACAGTATCCCGGAACGGTTCCCGTGGATACTAACTATTTAAGCTTGTTTAAGCCCAAAATTTTGATAAATCAGAAACCCCCGGCTTTAAAATTTTAAAGTTTCGACTGAGGATAGAAAATTCCAAACTTTCCTGAAACCTTAAGGTTATCAAATTAAGTGCTTTTGATCGTTACAATTAATTAGCCGTGCCACAGTACATAGACGTAGTGCAAATCTCAATCTCGATATCCATGCATGGATGGATGTTGTGGCAATATCTCGTTGGTGATTTCAGTTCAATTGGGCTGGTACAGCTACTAGTATATAAATGAATTGACCCACATCAATTGAAAATTTAAACAATTATGGTTCTTGGGTATGATAATTAATTAATTGCAATACGACTTCTATATTTTATGTCGCGTAGCTACAAGCTTTAATTTATGAGTAGGAGACCAGAACTTAATCTTAATATAATTTATTATAGCTGCTAGCTGTATTTACAATTAATAGCAATTAGGTGACCAGCAACGGTGGGTAGCTCACAATTAATTGCAATATATATAGTTTCAACATATTTTAGATGGAGATGTATTTATTATATCGCAGTCGGTCACTTCTTTAGATGGAATATAGTTCACACTTAAGGGATTTATACCCTTATAGATATGGATATCCATAATAAGTATACGTATGACATGTATATATCTTAAAGAATACCATGGTATGTAACAACTGGCAAAAATCTGCTATATGCATGTCTCAATGGAATTAATTTGAATTCCACTATCCCACGATATATATATATAGACGGATGTGTCAAGTTCAGTATGATTCTGATATATGTGGACAGCAATTGCACTTCCAGCTGATTTGTTTGAATTGAATTAATTTGACCTTAATTAGCACGTACGCTATAACTCAAATGTCCAAATTTAAGATCACAACTTAATTTTATATGTTTCATGCATATAATTTTTTATGATGTATGTATTAATTAATGAGTCGTGATCTGCATCACTTAATAATATCAAGTTAGGCTAGTTTGTAATATAGTGGTGGTTTGTTTTTCTACATACCAAATCGAACTAACTCATTGATAGCTACTTCTCTGACAAATATATACATCCATATATATTTATCAATATTAATTTTCAAACTTTAGAACCAGTTAGATAGTGAGGCAGAAATTCACAGTTATAATATGAGTTCTCAAAATGAATTGCAATCATAGGTAATAACTTTAAGATGTATGCAGACTATAGCTAGTCAACCTCGTTTAAATAATTTAGTATATACATCTAGCATGAAGCTATGAACACTTTCTGGTCATAGTTCAAATTAACTTAAGTTTAAATAACTACAGGATACCGGGATTTTTGTTGAGCTCTCGAAACTAACATATGCAGCATGCAGTGCACGTGAAACTTTTTTTTATGAGGCTTATATATATCGATATATACAGTTTTTTCTTATAATAATCTCCGTACCATTTAATAAAGTATTAATTATCACACTTTACAATTTAATATGATCAGGATATTCATAATAGCCGAAGATGATTAATTGTTTAGACCAATGTGTATATAGGATGCTGATTTTTGAATTATTTGACAAAGATGGCCACTTGTGCTCTATATATACCTGTGTTATAACTATAAGGATAACTCCTGACATATGTTCGTTAAGATTAGAGTCTTTAAACTAGTAAAGTATATTTAATCACTAGTGTGAAGCTTTGCTTATGAATACACATATATATGAATGTATATATACACACAAAAAGCCGGTACACTTAATTAAGAAATAAGATAGCTGTAAAAGGTCGGGTAATCTATATATTTAAGAAGTTCCGACCTAATAAGCTTTAGATTTATTTAAATGTTGATGTAATATATGATATCCGTGTTTATAACAGCTTTCTAGAATCTTATAGCACCCTTATTTTGTGTGCTGAGCAAGTTACATCAAACCAAAACTGGTATGTATATCATGACTAAACATTTTACATTGCAATATATTACCACCACAACTATAGGCTAGTTCATATATATGTTAGTTTTGAACATGAGGTGCAACATTTGAATGAGAAAAAAAAAAAGATACTCACAGGTATTACATCTGGACGATCTTATTAAAGCTTGTATATTTATATGTTGGATACTAATTGGGTTTGCTATATAAATCCTAATTGTCTATAGTTAACTTATAGCCGGGTTTGACACTATATATAAGCTTGCTTAAATTTCAAGAGAAAGATGTACTATATATATGTATACAGAGGCTTTATTATATGAATACTGCACTATAGCTAATTTTTAGTTATCAAATTCATCGTATAATATGCCATGGTCAAGCTCAGGATATGAGATGATTAAAACCTTAGAAATACTATAATTAAACTTATTATGCTGGTATTGAATTCAATGCACGGCCGCTTTTTCCTCTCAAATATTACAGAAGATACAAAGCATATTTATCAATCACGATAATGTAGGCTCTGGTAATGCGGCGGTCGGCTCATCGAACCCGTGTTTTAGATTTAGTACAGTGTTTTTTTTTTGTCGGTGCTTTAGCTTATGAGGTCATCGATAGAACGTCTTTGGAATCTACACTGTAGTACCATGTCAGCAGTAAAGTCTACTCCGGCTTACAGCTACTGGGAAATGCGGCCATGAATCTAATCTAATCTAAAAGCCAATAGTGCACGCGGTGCTGATCTTTATGTGTATTTAACGCGTATTATTTTTTTATTGTCAACGTGGATCCTCGAGTTCAGGCTTAAAAGAGAGAGGGATACACGAACAGTAGCAGAAATAAAGAAGCGAATCAATTGAGGGAGACATTATGAATTAATACCAAGTGTGAAAATGTGAAGTATATTTTGTGTTTTGAGATTAGGTATAGGTATAATGAAGGAATTATGCGTAGGCTTGTTGAAAAGAAAAGGGTGTATCTAGGTTTTTCTATTTTTCTGAATCACACCTATCATGGCTGTATTTTTTTGCCAATACACGTGTACAATCTATTATGATATATTTATACTGCATAAGGTTTCACAAGTTAGAAACTGTTTGATATCAGGTAGGACTTTAAATTCTCAGTGGATCAAAATACGGCTAGAGTCCTGATCTTAGTATGCTACTGTATGTAAACATCCATGGATAGCCTACCGACTTGAAAGCTCGAGCCGCATGTTATTGTAAATATTACGATAAGCTGTTAACCCAAGCACCAGCCGATATTCATACACAACTATATTTGCTGCCTGCTGTGTATATATAAATAGGACAAGTGTTCCACAATGATTAGCACTTGTGTACCATTAATTAGTGTAAAAAATACACTAAAAGTCTTGTTTATATAACAGTGGTATTAAACTTGTTTCAGATTAAATATTAATAAAGAAACGACACAATTTAAACATACGAATCTTTGCCAAGCTTTTAATTGGTAAGCTTATCGATGATCACTTTAGACGTTATGCCACCAGATACTAGTTGCTGCTGGCAGTGTCAAATCAATTGGTTTTAAACGTTCATTTGGTTGATTAATATGATATTGTTAATCGAATATATAGATTATGTTCCAGCCGCTAAAAAAATAAGATTTTATGGTAAATGTATATTTAGGAATAAATGAAAGATTACCTAGCTATGGTACATTCAAATTTGCTTAAGTGAAGCTGCTTTGCATTCAGCCTGGCCGTAAGTAAAGATTAAAAAGCGGTAGTTCAGTTAATACTGACTTTGAAATATTATTATTATGTTATAGATGATATCATCATGTGGTGCACCCTTGTTATAATTTGACTTATACTGATATCTCCGAAAAGGATAAGAAATCTATTCATACAACTATAGTATACTCGCATGTATATATGTAAGTATATATATGAGATCTCAAGTGAAGATACTGGAACCTGTCATTATCTCAGTATATATATATTAACTATCCAGGCGAAAAACTCAATTTGCAAGAATGAAGTATATATTTTATATTTAGTAATATTTATCAAACTTGTGAACTTAATTGGCCTGATGAACTGTATAGTAACATACTCAGCATTACTACTATGAGCTGAGAAACTAAGTTCATAATTGTATATATGGAGAATAAATATATACGTAATTAATTGATATATTTAATTGATGCTGTACAACCATACATATTAATTGCAATTGGATCTTTAGAAACACGCAAAGCGTATCAGCATATATATATGTATACACGTACAAACTTATACAGCGTGTACGCGTCTACTACTTTGTTGTAATATTAATTAAGAAACTTAGGGCCACTTGGAAACTTAATTAACATTCGGATATGTTTAATTTTTAGAAAATAATTTACAGTATATATTCGTGATTGATCTAATAATAATCTCTCTTAAATCAGATCAGTATATTCACAATTGTCAACTCAACTACATCAAATTGCCTACTTTTTTTTTAAGACTTCCGATAGAAGCTATCATAGATATCATACAGTATAAAAACAAAAACCGTTTTTATGGTAGAAATAATGAACCGAGCTGTTTCTTTTTTATGCTTTATTATTTATTTATCCTTATACTCTATATTATTTTTGTTAAGTTATATTTACTATAGTAACTTGATCCGATGTTACCAATACTTTCATATAAATGATCATCTAGTTTGGCTAGTAATGTAGGTGCTAAAACATGTATCTTCTAAGCAAAGCATCCACTTGAAACTACTTTGTACCTTTACAGTAAGTCTATTTAAATCCTTGTATACTATCCGATTGTTGTAGTTGTTGTCTTGTCCACTATTATATTGTACAAGGTCTTCCGATATCATCATTTTTGAGATTTCGGACTACAAGTTTGAGGCCTAAGGAGTGTGGGCACGCGAAATATTAAAACCCTAACTCAGAACTTCCCAATTCGGATGTATTAGCTACGCATTCCATCCAATCAATTTTCTACTCTTCAAAAATTTCAGAGTGGGTTTTTTCAGGCTGCACGTTTATTATTCAAGCTGTGATGAAAACTTTCAAGAAAAAGTGAAAAATTGTTACTTCTGCTTAAACGATCTCAAGCTGGAGTAAATGTTAGAGTTGGGAGTTAATAAATCGGTCACCGGTAAATCCCTACAAACCAGTTTAAGCTGTACTAACGCAAGCTTGGAGCATTTTCCTTGGCTAGCCTAGCACCGGCACCCACACCCAACCTTCGAAATATTATCACATTGACCACTTCAGACATCTCCTTTACGTACATTTTCGTCCAACAACACTGTTCAATCGACAAATCAACAATAATTCAAGATGGCCAAATCTAAGAATACTTCTATGCACAATCAATCCCGAAAAAATCATCGAAATGGGATCAAGAAGCCAAAAACCACTCGATATCCATCAATGAAAGGTGTTGATCCAAAATTCAAACGAAACCACAAACACGCTTTACATGGTACCGCTAAAGCTTTAGCTTTAGGTCGAAGCAAGAACGCTTAAGTTATTTAATTATTTTTTTAATTATCTAACTTGAGTCTTGTAAAGTTAAAGAAGGGAACGAAAAGAAAAATTTACGAAATATGAAGTTATATTTTTGGTCAATGAAAGATGGGGGATTTTTTTAAATATTTAATGAAAGATTTAATGTTAGATTTTTTAATGTTATAATTATTATTTACAAAAAATTTGTTTATTTGTTTGAAAAAGAAGAAGGCGATTTGTATATGATTTTGTTTTTTAAATTTTTTTGATCGTTTGTTTTTTATTATCATTATAAAGAGGAAAGTGAGATGTTTAAAAATTTATTGATCTTGTATATTTATTTGTGATGTTTGCAGATTTTCTTCGAATTTTTTTTCCATTATGGTTGGTTCTTTTGTAAGATGTTTGAATCAGTCAGGTCCATTATTGTAGTTAAAAAATGGTCATAGCGTGACAATTATTGATAAAGAGTACTCACAAGCAATGGCTAAATGTCAGGCATGAAATTGAGTAAAACTTGAATCTGTATACTTATTTGGCCACCTAACTTGGCTTGATAAGAAATTTTAATCTCAAAAACTAATGCACAACTTCAAATGAACTCTAGAACATTGACATTTTATGCATAATGTCCAGAATACTTATGCTTAATATCCTGGGGTTTAACTTGATTGTTCAGGAAGGATAACCATTTAATATACTTGATGCGTGTAAGTCTTGTACCTTACTTTCACCGGAAATTCAACAAATTGTACCCAACTGCATTCATTATTATTTAAAATTGTTAATAAAGCATGATGGTAAATGTCCATGCATAAAACTACTTAGTTCGTACTGCGCTGTGTTTGTATACATAGTTCTTTTGGTACTAAGATGTTGCAAGCAGTTATAAGAATTGGTGGAGATGCTATAGATTAGCTATGTGTTCACCATACATCCATATAACACAGTCAGCGTGATTTGTGATAGAATGATGTTCTTAATCAACTGATTGACGGCAGACTATATATAATCACACTAAAAAGGGATTGATTCATCAAAATAAATTTAATACATATATATATATATATATGTGTGTGTGTTGCTGTTATAAATTAAATTTGAGCTTGAGTGGGAGTAAAATTGAGCTACCAATTAGATCACACTATCTAGTACAAGATAAATTTCATATGATATCTGAATTAAATTTAATTATTCAGCTAATAATATTGTTATAAGTTTTCTTTTATGTATTACCATGCGTACTATATATAAATTGCAGTTTTCGCTTATAACATTGATCGTTAGATTTTATATATAGTTTTTGTTCTAACCATGTTAACATGTTGCGCATGCGTAATCTGGTCATTGATACCCCACCTGTTCATCTGCATTGAATAAGGCACTCAGAATTATATCAAGTGTATCCTATATACACCTATCCCTGAATAAGGATAAAGTTACTCTCCCTATTATTGAATCCAGGATCCAATATCATATCATTTCTCCCATAATAATTTGAAATGACCAGAAAATCGAGCTATGATAGCTAGTTAAGCAGCGAATTGCAATATGAAACGCTCGGTTGCGATAATCTAATTAATATATACGAGTGTCGAAGCAGATATGGCATTCATAACTGTACACATATATATATTATAAATAGTGAACTCATATTCCTTGATCAAACGGTCTTATAAAACCATATATGAATTCATTGATATAGCCATGAATTGAGGAACGGTAAGCCTCAATTATTAAGCTATATTATATTAAATATCTATGTGTGTAAAATAAGGGCATGCATGCTTCTATTGTATGTGTTTAATCTAGAATTTTAAATGCACAAAAACCATTTGATATGTTCGAAAAGACATGCTTATTCTAACTTTGGTCTACAAACACTGCCTGCTTTATAATTATTACAGATTTTACATTCATGTTGGGTTAAATATCAACACAGTATAACCTATTTATTAACCAATTGGTTCTACAAACTGCTTATATCGACAGAAAACGGCTCTTTGAATGAAACTTAAGTAATATTTCAGTTTGGATTTTTTGAATTAATAAAGATATGATCGATGCATAGCTACATCCTATATCTTCTGAGGGATTTATACTGTTCAAGCTATAGAGGATATTATATTCTGCAAATACATGTATAGTCTATAAAAGTTATCCGCTTCTTCCGCTGGTTATTTCGACTTTATACTAATGCGACCGGGGGTTTTGTTCAAATCTTTCACAATGCATGATCCCACTTAATTATTAATTGCTATGTATGGCTATCTTTATAAATATATATATAAAGTACAAGTTGCACCATTTATACATAAAATTATAGAAAGCTTCTAGAGGGATGTGCTGATAAATAGTTATGACCAATGTGATAATAAAACATAATGGCTATTTTAAAAGATTATCTATGCTCACAAGTATATATATACTCAAATTGAAATTTTGAAAGTGTTTGAATATAGCCAAACTGATCACCTAAGGTACTAACGATATTGGCTAAGTTGATCAAATATTCAGGTATTTCAACTAAATATCAAAAGTAAAAATCGAAGAAAAATAGTATTAATATTTTTCAAAGTGAGTATTTAAAATTTCTGAGTAGTCCATAATGCTAGTAAGTTGAAAAAAAAACATGCTGTAAATGTTGGAACCTCCACAAAAGCCGCTCGAGAAATCTTAAATCTTCACCGTTACAAAGATTAAACAGCCGCACATCAAGTAACCGCACCAACGAAAATCAGCCAATTAAAACACGCACAAATCTATTTTTTTCCACCTCCGACCGGCCCAATAGAATTAGTACTGCTTGAAAAAAAAATTGAAGCAAAATTATTGGGACAATAAGAGAAGTGGAAAAAAAATTGACAAATTATTTTCTGCTTTCGAAAAAAAAAAAAAGGACTACTAAACTTTAGACGACAGTTTCTTGAATTATTACTAAAAACTAACTATACACAATGGGTATCACAGATCTTTGGAGTGATTTAGTCGAATCTTTAATGCCAACTGTTGCATTGGCTGAAGAAGAACACGAAGACGAAGTATGTAAAAAAAATTCAATCTTTAATTGATTGAAAGTGCTTAGAAACTAACACAGTTTAGACCCCAGCTGAAGAACCAGAAGCTGAAGAAGAAGAAGAAGATGAGGAAGAAGAAGACGAAGATGATGAAGATGAAGAAGAAGTTGAAGATCCATTGCCAAAAGTTCAAGAAGGTATGTATATTTAAAAAATTGTGTGGGGAATTATTATTTTAATGCAACTCACTAGAGAAAAAAAGATCAAGCTAACAATGTGATTAGAAGCTGCAAATGGCCCATGTAAAGAATACAAACATCATTTCGAAGAATGTAATGCACGAGTTTTAAAAGAAATGGAAGAAGAAGGTTACGCTGAACGAGAATATAAAGAAGATTGTATGGAAGAATTGTAAGTCATAACACCTTTACAAGAGTTTCAATTGATCTATTACAACCGATTGAGATAAGTTATCTTAAAGAATTATACTAACATTTTTAGCTTCCACTTGCGACACTGCATTGATCAACAAGTTGCTCCAACTTATTTCCAAAAATACTTGAAATAGATCTCTTATTTTCTATTTAGAAGTTTTGTCATTTAGATTCATGTCTTTTTTTATTAACAAATCAGAAAAAAAAAAAATCTCAGCACCATTTATTAATATATACTCAAAATTTACAAAAAAATTATAAAAAAAAAAGTTCTAAGCTCTCGAAACGATCATGGAGTTATTCAGTTGGATTATTTCTTTTTTTAGCATGTTATTTTTTAGTCTCAATTGTTTAATTCTATGGTTTTGTTAGTAGTAGTAGTAATATAATACCGATTTATTGTACAGATAATTTACTTTGTTCATATGATAATTACTGCGTTTTTGTAATTGAAACAGGATTTGATCAGCTTTAGTCAATTTAAGAGACCTGGCTCATGTCATACCAGTGAAACCGATATTAGGTTCCAGAATCTGCGGCTCATTGGACATCAAAGTAGTGTCAATTTTTTTTACCTATGCATGGTTTAAGCAATGCTATATATAAACCAAAGTTATCCAAACCAATCCATCATTACGAGAATCAACTAAACAGAAACAGAAAAAAGAGATTGTTATATAAAGTTACAAAATATGTATCAGATATATATTTATATGCTTACGTACTGGTTCCTGGCGGCTATAACTGTAGGCTTCAAAGTATATATAGCATGCATGAATTTAGTCAATGGAGATTAATTCTCGATGATCATCGACCTATTCTATAAAGCCAGTGGTTGCAGTATAGTTGCATCAAATGTGAGCCTATTAAATTTCCACTATTAAACCCACCCAATTGAGCTTAGCGGTAAGCCATAAATTATAATATAAAATATTTAGAGATACCATTTGAAACAATTGAGTATCAATTAGATGGAATTATTGAACCCGCCCGTCAGAATCAATATGTGCAGTGGTGATGGATAAAGCTTAATTTGATTAAATTTTATATAAATACAGCTTTTTTTCGTTGATGCGAAGAAGTAACTTTATAAAATATCACATATATACTATGATCATACTTAACACTTGACAAAAATTGATATGTATGAACCTATATATGGAGCCCTTGATCAAACTACAGGTGTATTTGAAGCTGCTGAATATATATATTTATGTATGTATCTAATATAACGCAAAAGAGAAGCAATAACTATAAAATAACATCTAAATCTTCAGCTAAAGTATCTTTATCATAACCTAAAGATTCACACAACTCCTCTTTAATTAACTTGAACAATTCTTTACAGATCTTATTCCTTTTGGTATACATTGATTGTAATTTATTAACGTCTTTGACCAATTCATCTATATTAACAGGTTTATTGGTATCATAAGTATCGTTGGTATCAATATCTTCTTCAAATTGAGACAATAAATTTTTGGTATTTTCAATATCATTTATCAACATGTCATCAGTTGGTTCTTTAGTAATTTCATTAATTTGATTTTTTAGAGATTTAATTTCCTCATTTTGTTGGTTGATTTGTTCTTTTAATTTGGTTAATTCAGTATCATCAACATCATCAATTGTACCTGTCTAAATCGTATGTTAGCGCTTAGTTATATAATACGTACTACTCACCTGTTTAATACAATATACAACTGATTTACCAAAACTTTTACTAATGATTTCACCTTTTGTAACCAAATCATCCAAGTTTCTTACCGCTGCTGTTTTACCAATTTTATTATGTAAATTTGATACAATATCAGCAACAGAGTAAGGTCGATTCTGCCGCTTTAAATAATCCAAAATAATGGATTCCCCTGAGTATTATTAGCACTTTATATATACTCCGGAAAACTTACCTTCTTCTTTAGACATTTTCTCTGGTTTTGGAGTTTTACTCATTGTATAAACTTTTTAGAATAAACCAATTGATAATTAGGACAAGAATCGATCCTTGCAAGGTTGTCTCACTAAAGGGTGAAAATGACAAAATAAATGTTTCAAATAATCTAAAATTTACTTTGTACTTGCGCATAAACAAAAATAATTATGGGTGTGGCTTAAGATGGGAACTATTTCAGCGCAACACAAGAAAATATGACACTTTTTTTTTTTTCTAAGTATTTTAATTCCTCGATCAATAATTAATTATTTTCAACACAACTATCATACACACAACAAAATGAACCCACAACGACTATCGAATCTGTTTGGGTCGGTTTCATTAGCATGCTGGATTGTATTATTACTACCGCAACTTGTTGAACAATGGCGTACAAAGACATCTGATGGGATTGCTATAGGGTTTTTAGTTATTTGGGCATTAGGAGATTTAGCTAATCTATTAGGTGCATTATGGGCTGAATTATTACCAGAAGTTGTATTATTAGCTATTTGGTATGTTATGGCAGATGTATTAATTTTTACATCCTATTTTTATTATAAAAATAAAGCAAATCAAGTTCATCAAGATGATGAGCCAAGTAATAATTCAACAGAACAATCTCAAAATGATCCAACTCAGCCATTATTGGATCGAAGAAACAGTGCATCAAGACCAAACAAACCACATCATCAAGAACATATTATTGAAAATCAAAATTCAGTATGGATTCGAATTGTCGCACCATTATTATTTGTATTTTGTGCCGGGGTTTTTGGTTATTTAATTTCAGGTTCAAAAAAACAAGATGATGATATTGGAATCCCACATGATCCAGATACTAAACCAGATTTGGGGCCTCAATTATTTGGATACACCAGTGCTGTATTATATTTAGGTGCAAGAATTCCTCAAATTATTCAAAACCATAAACGAAGAAGTGTATTTGGTTTATCATTATTGTTTTTCATTCTATCAACTTTAGCTAATTTAACTTATGCAGCATCTATTTTATTTTATAGACAGGATAAGGCATGGATTACATTAAATTTTTCATGGTTATTAGGATCTTTGGGGACTCTTTTTGAAGATGCAATTATTTTCTTACAATTTTATATTTATGGTGGTCATAAAAAGAATGATAATTCAAACTCGGATGATCATGTTATTGATCATTAATATAGTTATATATTAATTTTTAATTCTATTTATCGATTTTATCTTAAGTTTTTCTCATGAATTATAAGTGTAGTAGTTTTGTAGTATTATCGCTCGGCGATTTTCCGAATTGGGTTATGAATTGCCGATTATATATCTCGCGACTCGTTTATGCCACGATAAAGTTTATGGCGTGGAAATTTGATCAAGTTGAACACCACAATAAATATATATATTAAAATGATTTGGCTGGTGGTGTTGTTCATAACTTTTGTAACAGCACAAGATCCTTTATTATTGAAGGAATATGCTAGAGCATCTAATGCTTCATTACAATGGGCACCATATCGATCCAATTTATATTTTGGTGTCAAACCTCGTGGTATCCCTGAATCATTGTTAACCGGATTAATGTGGTATAATTCAGATACAGTTTTAGGATTACAAGATTTGCGACATTCATGCGAACAAGGTGATGATATGAATGGGTTTGGATGGACTAGTTATGACCCAAGATTAGGTGGTACACAAACTATTAGAGATAGAAAAAATAATGTCGAAATTACAACAGAATTTGTTAAAACTGATGATGGGAATTGGGCAGTTAGAATTAAGGGGAAACCAGATGATGAAGATCAAAAGACTACAGTGGTTTTTTATAGTGCATTAGAAGGTAAAGGTAATTTAGAATTAAACAGTGAGTTAATAAAAAATAAAGGGTTTAAAGGAGATGTTAATTTTAAAGGTCATTCACCAGAGTTAAATAAATTTACTATCAATATCACAAAAGGTAAAGGCAAACGACCAATTGTTACAGATCATCCATTAGAAAAATTAAAACCCGCTGATTATACTCATTATGCTACTTTGAATATCCCAGATGGTAATGCATGGCAAGCAAAAGATATTTTTTTAACTTTTGCTCAAGAAAGTGTTAATCAATTACAAGAACAATTTCAAGCTGATGAAAGGGTTCCTGCAAGTCATATTTATTTTTTAAGTGATAATGATGAAATGATGAGAGGTAGAATGCATTTAGTACAAAAAGCTTTCCAAGGTACATTTGAATTTGATGTTTTGTATAATACTGATACTAGTACAAATAAAATTTCAAGTAGCAAAATCCCATCAATGTTGGAGTCTGCTAATGATATTATTGATAAAAAATTTGATAATTCTTTTGATTTACAAGCACCTTTTAATAATAATAAATTCAAAGTATTTGCTAAAGAATTTTATTCAAATTTAATCGGCGGAATGAATTATTTTTATGGTAAGCAATTAGTTGATCGTGCAGAGCATGAAGATGAAGATGAAGAGAATTTTTGGCAACTGGAACAAGAAACTAAACCAATTAAAGAAGGGCCATATGAACTATTAACCCTAGTTCCATCAAGATCATTTTTCCCAAGAGGATTTTATTGGGATGAAGGGTTTCAATTGATTCCTGTATTAGAATATGATCCTGATATTGTATTAGAGATTATCAAAAGTTGGTTGAATTTAGTTGATGATGATGGTTGGATTGCAAGAGAACAAATTCTGGGTCCAGAATCTAGATCAAAAGTTCCACCGGAATTTCAAACTCAATATCCTTATAATGCAAATCCACCAACTTTAATGTTATTATTATCAGAAATTACAAAAAAAGTTCATAATGCTGAGTTATCACCAAAACTAATGAAGGATGAAACTTTATTAGGTGATGCTCATATTCAAACTCCGGATTTATTATTAGGATATGTTAAAAAAGTTTATCCAAATTTACAAACTCATTATGAGTGGTTTAGAACTACTCAACGTGGTAACATTAAAGAATGGGATCGTGAAGCATCTTCATCTAGAGAAGGTTATAGATGGAGAGGTAGAACTCCAAACCATTGCTTGACTAGTGGGCTGGATGATTATCCAAGAGCTGTTACTCCTCATACTGGTGAATTACATGTTGATTTGATTAGTTGGATTGGTATGTTTACAAGATCTATGAAAGATTTTGCTCAAGTTTTGGGTGAAAAAGATGATGAAGAAGAATATAGTAAAATTGAAAATGCAATTATGCAAAATATTGATGATTTACATTGGATTGAAAAAGAAGGTTGTTATTGCGATAAAACCATTGATGAATTTGAAGAGGATGTTGCAGTTTGTCATAAAGGTTATGTATCATTATTCCCAATGTTATTAAAATTAATTCCAAAAGACCGAATCGAAGATCGAGTATTACCATTAATCGATATGATTAGTGATCCGGAATTATTATGGTCTGATTTTGGTATTAGATCATTATCAAAGAGTGATGAATTTTTTGGTACAGATGAAAATTATTGGAGAGGTCCAATTTGGGTTAATATTAATTATATGATTCTAGATTCATTGAAATATTATAGTGAACAAAATGATAAAGTAAGACACAAAGCTGCACCAGTTTATAAGAATTTAAGAGAAAACTTGGTTAACAATGTTTATAATGAATGGGATAAAACTGGTTTTGCATGGGAACAATATGATTCTAATACTGGTAAAGGTCAGGGTGTTAGACATTTCTTGGGTTGGACTGCTTTAGCTGTTAATATTATGGCAATGCCAGAATCTTTATAATTTTTAGTGTAATGATAGTTTGAATAAATAAATTTATGAAATTAATAAATAAATGATAAAAATGCATGATATATAATATACAAGAAGATTATCCAAAACCTTCAGTTCTTCTTTTCTTACGTCGTTGTGATGATGTGATAGTAGATTGACGATTTCCTGGCAATGTAGTACTTTTTGATGCATTAGTTCTTTGTGATGAAGATGCAGTATCGAAATAATTGAGTTTAGTAGGTTGTGATAAACTACCAATAGATGGTGGGACAGCTCTTTGTGATAATGGAACTGCATGAATTAATGGTTGTGATGGAGCAATATTTTTTTGTGTATTTAATAAAGTATTTGTTAATTGAGTTTCATCGATTTGAGTTTGTTTTTCTTCTTCAGTCATATCAAATCTAAACCATTGATAATTTTCAACAGAATCATCATCATCCCATTCATTTAATAGTCTTTGTGTTGCAGGTTTTAGTTTATTTCCTGATAATCCTGATGATGATACAGATAATTTTTCAACTAATCCTTCTTTCTTTGAATTGGAAGTTTTTGAGATCTTTTGTGCTGTTAACAATGACATACTTAATTCTGTAGCTACTAACCATGATAATTGCTGTCTTCTAAATCCAACTAAATCTGTAATATGATTATTAATTAAAGGTTGTTGCCATAAAGTCATTAAATGTTCATAAATTTTTGTAATTGTATCTGTATTTTCTGGTAAAAATAATGAATCATTATTATCATTATCAAGTAACCAATCAATTTTCAAATTTGAATTTTCAAAAAATAATTTTAATTGACTAATCATATTTTCTAATTCTGATATTTCTTCAAATAAGATATTTGGTTTTTGTAATTCAAATAATGTTTTGATTGATGCGATTGAATTTGAATGTAAATCTTTAACTGATGATGCCAAATTTTTGGCAAATTGAGCTAATCTTTCATCACCTTGAGCTGCAGCTTCAATATTTGGTAATTCCGGAAACAGTTCTTTATAAAGTTTGGAAAAATCATGATATGCTGGAATTTCGCTATTATTTAATTTATCCTTTTGCTTAGTAGTGTCATCATCTGACACTGTATCATGTTTAGTATTAACATTTTTTTGCTTTTCTGAGCTTTCTGAACTTTCTGATTGATCATTTCCATTACAAAGTTCGTGTTTAACTAATCCAAAGTCTGTTGAAAATGAAAACGCCAAAATATTATTATCCTTAGTTGGTTCATAACACATTGATTGAGTAATCATATCAGGTACACCCAAGAAATAAAACGGATCTTCAGCACTAATAGCCATCCCATTATCATTGAATTTAAACTGATATACAATATTAGCATGAGACATTTGACTAAATGTTGATACTATTGCCAAATCATCTGTATTGTGATTTTTAATTTTACAACTCTCAATTTTTAATGATACATCATCTCTATTCCAAAAATGATCCCAACTTAATATTGTATTCCCAGGCATTCTTAAATCAACCCATTTTAACTGTTCAGATGTTAATACAAATTGCTCAGTATCTTTTAAAGGACTATTAATAATATCTCTAACTTTTTCATGTTTATTATATTTGAAAACTTCAACATAATCTTGACTTCTTCTATCGATATATCTAACATGATTCCGATTAGCAACCATAAACTCTTCACTACTATTACTACTCCATAAAAACCTCTGCCACCTGGAATCACATTGATATATATTTGGATGTTCTGATCCTTCATCAATAGTTTTGAATCTATTACTTGCATGTATGAATTTTTTTATACGCCATTTCCCTTTATCATCAATAATCCCAACTTCATTTTTATTATATGGGTTAAAAGTAGCAAAAGACAGGCTCTCGTTCTCTTCCTCAGATGTAACCACCCCCGATTGTGATAAATCAAAATCACCATGATACCTAATTAATTCAGTTTTATCGCTAGTTCTCAGCATAAAATAAAATGAACATCCATATTCATCTTCATCATTATGATCAAGATGAACATCCTCTAATGGATTTTTATATATTTGTAACTGTAAAACTCTTGACCCAACTTTTAATCTTGATATTTTTTTCCTAAAATTATAGTCATCATCAAATGTTCTAATTAATATATCTCTACCATCTGTTTCACTATCAACGCATACAACTCCTCTTTTAACTCTACCACCACCTTTTGTTACATAAAAATTCCCAATATCCATCAATTTACCAACACAAGGATCATATTTCAAAGGATTTAGAAGATGATTACTTTCAACTGTCAAATTATAAATATCGTTTGGATTAATAAACCCTCTTCTTAAAGTCCTTAGTTTATTAATCGCATCCTTTGTAGCTTTATACGAGTCACTCAATGCCATATTAGAATGGTCAAACGATCTAGACGGTGGAACCATCATTGAACAGTTCATATCATATAATTTTACCCCATTATTTTGAGTACGTGCAAATTGCCATGGTTGATCTGGGTTTTGAACGGGTAAAAATATCCCTGATCCATCCAAACCATAGCTTATTCGAGTGCCTGTGCCTCTAGATCCAGGCCACATGCTCTGATATTAATATTAAGAGATACTTCACTTGTATTGTAGCTATGTGATTAGTGCTATTCTTTCAATGACTTGTTCGTGTAGGTGGGAAAAAATTTATTAATTTAAGCGTGGTGAGAGACAGATTTTAAATGCATATTACGCGGCTGAACTTTTTTTTTTTTTATGCATGCGTAAAAAAAATATCCAGGTTATTTTGATTTTTGCGCTCAAGCCTTCTCAGCGCGTGATATGCGTAAATTACACGTTAGATTAACAGCTAATTGAAATAGACTTGAAATAGACATTTTACGAATATATCGTGAAGGTGCTGTAATATTTATAACCAATAACTACATTAATTTGACTGTCAATTTTTCAATTATTTTAAAGCATATAGATCTATTGTTTGCCATAAATAAATGGCTGATGTTATTATTATCGCGTTATAACTATAGTTAAGAAGATCGATATATGCATCGATCTCTTGCATGCTCAAAATATATAGTTTTTCCATACTAGCAGCATATAATTGTATACACACATTATAAGGGGGGGGTGCATAATCAAATGGTTTATCATCCATGGATTATCAATTACTTCTATAAGCATTTAGAATGTTAGATCAACTTGAAAATTGTAAAATATATCACAATTAATTTTAGGTCCATGAGTCCATGAAACGTATACCCATAACAATGACAAGCCATTAATAATTATTTTATTAAACTCAGCCTGCATAGACATATATATATTGTTGTCTAAGTAACCAGTCCAATAGATTAGTATTATGTATACATGGATATATATATACTCACAAATTTAATCAAACATAGGGCTCAAATAAATCATGGTTGATTTGAATAATGGTATAGTATTATAATCATCGAGAGAATATCATACTATGTTAAATTTATAGGCCTTAGTGCGAACTGATAGAACGTAATACAACTCGATTGATCATTGATTCAGTTTACATATATACCTTTTTGATAACTCAACTTAGTGGAAAATTACATGCATGAAATAACTAATACCCATGAGTCACATTATAATAGAATAACAGACCAATTACAAATATATATAATGACTATTAGTACAAGTTGTACATTTGGGTTTTCAAATTCTGAAAATACTCAATTCTCACTCATATTAAAAAATCGTATAAGAAAATAAACCCAGGTTTTTTGGTGACAATTACTCAGCAAAGATGATCCAGTATTTTGTGCGGCTGAGCAATCATTAATTGGTATTTGATGGATCTCGGTGGTTAAAAAAACTCAAAATGTTTCACCGGCTTTTTTTGTTCCCTGACAGCTCCAAAAAAAAAAATTGCCCCCCAAGCACCGAGGAAACCACTTAAGCTCTTGTAACGGTGCAGTGCCTTGCAGCACGAAAGCAAGCGCGACCAATATTACAAACCGTCGAAATTTTTCAAATAGAATGACTGATTTATTCAGCATCTTATTATAAATTTCATACATAATCCATTCACAACTACTTTTTTAACTTATACTATATATACACCAAAAAAATGGCCACTAATATTAGACAAACTTTTGCAAGATGCAAAAAAGAAGGTAGAAATGCTATGCTTACATTCGTTACAGCTGGGTTCCCAAGTCCAGAAGAAACTGTATCAATTATGCAATCATTACAAGCAGGTGGTACTGATATTATTGAATTAGGGATGCCATTCACTGATCCAATTGCTGATGGCCCAGTTATTCAGAAATCCAATAAAATCGCATTAGATCATAATGTTAATTTACCAAAAACTTTGGATTTAATTCGAGAAGCAAGAAAAGCTGGGGTTTATGTTCCAATTTTATTAATGGGTTATTATAATCCTGTTATGCAATATGGTGATGAAAAATTAATTAAAGATGTAAAAGAAGCTGGTGCTAACGGGTTTTTATTAGTTGATTTACCACCAAATGAAGCAGCAAGATTCAGAAACTTATGTACAGATAATGGATTAAGTTATGTTCCATTAATTGCACCAGCAACAACCAATGAGAGATTAAAACAACTAGTATCAATTGCTGACTCATTTTTATATGTTGTATCAAGAATGGGTACCACTGGTTCAACTGGTTCATTAGATCCAAATGTTGAATCATTATTAAAAAGAGTTCGAGAGCATGCAGGTGAAACTCCATTAGCAGTTGGTTTTGGTATTTCAACAAGACAACACGTTGAAACTGTTGGTAGTATTGCAGATGGGGTTGTTATTGGATCATATTTATGTCAATTAATTTTAGATACACCAAAAGATGAAAGAAAAGATACTATTAGAAAATATATTAGTGAAGTTGTTGGTGGTAGACATGTTCCAGATACTGTTGAAGAAATTGAAGATAATTATAAACCAAAACGATCATTATTAGAAGAAAAAGATGAAAATGAAATCAAACAATTTGCTGATAGATTTGGTGAATTTGGTGGTCAATATGTTCCAGAATCTTTATATACTTGTTTAGCAGAGTTAGAACAAGGGTTTTTGGAAGCAGTTAACGATCCTGAATTCTGGAAAGAATATAGATCTTATTATCCTTATATGGGTAGACCATCAACATTGCACTTAGCTGATCAATTAACTAAAAAAATTGGTGGTGCACAAATTTGGTTAAAGAGAGAAGATTTAAATCATACTGGTTCACATAAAATCAATAACGCATTAGGTCAAGTTTTAATTGCCAAAAGATTAGGTAAGAATGAAGTTATTGCAGAAACTGGTGCTGGTCAACATGGTGTTGCAACTGCAACTGTTGCAGCTAAATTTGGTATGAAATGTACTGTTTATATGGGCGAAGAAGATTGTAGAAGACAAGCAATGAATGTGTTTAGAATGAAAATGTTAGGTGCAGAAGTTATTCCTGTTACTGCCGGTACTCGAACTTTAAGAGATGCATGTTCTGAAGCTTTAAGAGCTTGGGTTACTAAATTATCAACTACCCATTATGTTTTAGGATCTGCTACTGGTCCTCATCCTTTCCCTTCAATGGTTAGAACTTTACAATCAGTTATTGGTAAAGAAATTAAACAAGAATTTTCAAGATTAAATGGCAAATTACCAGATGCTGTTGTTGCATGTGTTGGTGGTGGTTCCAATTGTGCCGGTACTTTTTCACCATTTGCTGTGCCAGAATTATATGAACCTTTCAGTAAAGAAGAATGTGAAAAAGTTAAATTATTAGGTGTTGAAGCAGCAGGTGATGGTGTAGATACTGATAGACATTGTGCTACATTAAACCTGGGTAAATCCGGTGTTTTACATGGTGCTAAAACTTTGGTTATTCAAACTGCTGATGGTCAAGTTCAAGATACCCATAGTATTTCTGCTGGGTTAGATTACCCAGGTGTTGGTCCAGAATTAGCAAGTTGGAAAACTAGTGGCAGAGCTAGTTTTACAACTGCCAATGATGCTCAAGCTTTACAAGGTTTTAGATTGTTAACTCAAACTGAAGGTATTATTCCTGCTTTGGAATCAAGTCATGCTGTTTATGGTGCTTGTGAATTAGCTAAAACTATGAGTCCAGATCAACATATTGTTTTAACTGTTAGTGGTAATGGTGCAAAAGATTGTGATAATGTTGCTGAAAATCTACCAAAATTAGGTCCGAAAATTGGTTGGGATTTACGTTTTGAAAACTACTAAGTTTTTCTTTGTAATATTTTTGTTTATTAAGTATATTAAGTATCTATATTATCATTTTTATGAATAGACTATTTTTATTATAATTTATATATTGTTTTCAATATTTATATAATTTTTAAGTTTGGTGGAAGCCGCAATGTATGCGGCGCCTACAACTTGTTGGATGCTTGTACAATTCTAGCTAGCTGTATACAATACAATAGACCGGTATGCGGCGTTTTTGAACATGTATTTGGTAGTCTTTTTTTTTTTATTTAAGTATACGGCTTAGTGCAATAATGATTTATAAAAAAATGGACATAAATAATGCATTAATATTAAAAACTCGTTCTCTAAATAAATAAAATAAATTTCAGCCATACCAAACACACTTTGCAATTATGCTAATATATATAGCCTAATTAAATTGTACAAAATCCAGTGCATCATCATTTGTAAAATTCATATTCCCAGTATTCGAGTTTTCATCCAATACAATAGGTTGATCTTGACTCATTCCACTCATGATATTATTGATACTTCTTTGAGCTGCCAACGCACTAACAGTTGCAGGCGATTGACTATTATTATTATTATTATTACTATTATTTCCAGGATTTGGAGGTATCTTATTAGCTTGATTCATAGGTGTTGAAATATTTCCTGGTTTGTTAGTATTTAAATTCTTGTTATTAGCATTGACAGTAGTATTGGTTTTAACTGGCTGTGACTGAGATTGAGCAGGTTGTGTTTTGATGGTTGTGGCCCCACTATTATTAATATTAGTGGTGTTGGATATATCAGGATTAGCTGTATCAGTTGCATTTGCTATGCTAGCTTGGGTAGATGAATTTTCTTTCATCTTGGTCTTTTGTTGTTTCCCCAATTCCAGAATTTTCCCACAATCTTTATAATTTTTGATAAATTCATTCAAATCTGTTTGAACTTGTTGAGCATTAGTTATAGTCTTTTGAAACACAGAATTCGGTGATTCTCTGTCATCGATATGAGCCAATTGTCTCAATACATTCGGTAGATCAAACCTCAACTGATACAACTTATTTTGTAACTCTTCTAATTTTATTAGAGCTTCATCTGGATTATCATTTGGATCTAATAGCTTTTCCCATTCACGTTGTTCTTTTTCTTTATCATTTTTTTCTTTAAGAGCAGCAGCCGCAGCCGTCGCAGTAGTTGCTGTGTTATTCGCGGTAGCAGCTGTAGATGCAGTGGCAGGAGTAGTGGTATTTGCTTTTGTATTTGTCGCGTTAATATTGGCTCGATTAGTAGCTGCATTCTTCGCAGCAGCAGTATTAGCCTTCGTCGCCGCTGCAGTGTTTTTTACATTATTAGTTCCTGCTTTATTACCAGCTCCTTTAGCTGTAGCTGCTTTATTCGCAGCAGGTGTTTTGTTATTGGCGTTCTTTTTTGGTGGTGGTGCCGTTGTGATTTTACCTGACATCACTACTACTCTTTATTTATGCCTCTATGTTTTTTTCTTCTTGAGTAATCAGTGTTTTAGTTTGGTATTATTAATTTTAATGCTTATTTTACAGTATTCCTTGCAAAATGTCGATGGAGGTTTAATCAATTTGGTACAAGCAGTAACGAAAATTGGGAGGATGTGAAATTGAGTTGGATAAATTTAAGGGATTAAAAAAAAAAAAATGTAAAACTTGCAATTGAGCTTTTTTTTTTTTTTCACCACTTTTTTTTTGGGGCACAAAAACGGAGAAATCTCAAGCCCCGATGTCTTGTGTATTGTGCTAAAGCGGCTTGAAGTTGAACAGGTATTGTTCTAGTCTTAAAGATTCCCACAGCTTAAAGGGGTTTAAAGCGCGTTCAAGTGGTTTCAGTACAGTCACGATTCTTAATAGTAAATCTCGCGATATTCAGGGGAAACTTAGGATTTATAATTTATAATTGAGAGTATTGTATCGATATACGAATGTTGCAATTGCTTGAATGACTTAATTAATGGTTGATTGGATGATACATAATTTATCCACCTTTTTTCTTCTTGTATCTATGCTCTTGATCTCGAGGTTAGAAAATTTGTTCGCGAATTATAAAAAGAATTCATGCTTAAATAATTCGAATTCCATATATAATTTAGTGGGACGAAAGATATTGGTTGTTTGAAATAAAATTAGCTAGATGGTTATGCCCTATACTGAGGTGGTTGACCCCATAGCTGGTTACACAACCAAACATCAGCCTGAGGATCAATACTATTCCTCAAAGCTACCTCAGGTTCATCAATAACATCGCCGTCATTCCGTGAATGCGAAAGGCAGCTATACGCTGGAGGGGGTACAACAATATCACTACCACCTTCGTGTACATATCCAATTTCATTTCCATATCTAATTGCACAATTAGAACTATTAACATTAAACTCAACTTCCTCATTATCAACATTATTAGTTGCTTCACGTGTACCAACTCCAGGACCAACAACTGGTAAAACAGGCTTGACTCTGCCACCTCTTGAGTTCACCTTTCTACTTCTGATTTTAATCTTTATATACCTCTTAAACAAACAGAGCTTTTCTCCAAAGGTTAGATTTGATACCCCAACTCTTCGTCTTGAACTTGGGCTATTTTCATTTTGTTCCAGTTGATTCTGAAGTCTTCTGAGTTTAACTCGACGTACTGTCATTATCAATACGACTAAACCTATAGCAATTGCCATGAAACCTAGAATGGTGTATGCTGTGGTTTTATCGGTTGTTTTTTTGGTACTGGTAGTAGGTGAAGAAGAGGTGGAGGTAGGCTTGAAAAAGCCAAATAAGGGTAGTATCGGGCCTTTAAATAACATTCTTATATATTATAAATTTAAAATATTGATTATTTTATAATTGGCTGTAGTTTAATAATATATATGTCTTAATTTTAAAATTGTGGTTTAATTCTCTTTTAAAAATCCACCAAGGCGATTATAATGAATATTGTAATTAAGTGGTATGTGTGATACCTAGATTTGTTGAATATTCAAAGGTATTTATAAGAATAGCTTATGTGGAAAAGTATATATGGCTAGGTTTCACTGCACAGAATATTCCTTATTGTTAGTAGCACAAGGGGTAATATAAGGTTTCATCAGTTAACAAGGTGAACTAGAGATATATATATCCCTTCTTCTATCGAATCTAAAAAGCGATCTAAAGTTTAATACATGTATATACCCATTGAACATGCATATATGAAATTTCTATTACTGTTAACAAATTACAACATATATATATATAGAGCTCTAGAAGGAGGTTTAAAAAAAAAGCCATTTCAGTTAAAAAGGTCCCTAAAATTAAAAATATTATCATGAACCATCTGGGCTCAAAACAATTCACAAGTCTAGACTTTTATAATGTATACAACAGAGCAGTCCTATTAGGCCGCAACTGGTGCGGCTATAGAAAATAAAAAACCAAAAAAAAAAGTTGTACAATGTGTACACGTATATATAGTAAATATTTTAAAATTGCTCGTCATTATAACTAGATAAAGCATATGCTCAGCAGATAGCTACTTATACTGGCCATGTAATGGCCAAAAATTATTAATTGATACACCATAAGCTAGCATGTATATCCATCAAAGCCCTAATTAGATTTGCTATTTTAAAATGATCGTTTAAATTGCACAGGAGGTCAAGTATAATCCCTACGTACATCAAGTCAATAAAATGTTCATAACTGTTACTTGATCAGGTGCTATTATAAATGTTTCTGCCCAGCAGTTAATTTTGAGCTAATGCTTTAACTAGCTTTCATGTGTATTCATAAGTTTCAAATTGAAGTGTCCGATTGTGTCACAGCTATAGTAGGTTCAACTTTATCCGGGTCTCTTAATTTGGACCTGTTAGGTAGAGCTACTCATTTTTATTTACCCATTGATAAATACTTAATTGGTATCATGAAGTGAGCAGATTCGCCGCTGAAAAATTCAACTTTTTGATCAATTATAATCACTTTTGCTTTGGTTTTCTAATTATAACCTTCTCTCCATCAATAACCCATCTCACTCGATCAATCTCAAGTTTACACCTTTCTTCATCTACCATTCCTACAAAATCCACCAACCCCTTCATACTCATACTCATATAAGCTTTACCAATCATTTCAAAGGATTTCTCAATCATCCTTTGTTTACCCTTTTCCATGATTCTCCTACAATAAATATCTTCTTCTTCCATCAATATTTGATTCCATTTCACCCAGTTGTCTGTAACCCAACTTTTTAATAAAGCACTCAATTTTATATCATTATCTAATCCATATTGAAATTGTAACTTATAAGCTTTATTAACATCTAAATTATTATGCACCAGGTGTAAAATATTCCATTTAACTACCTGTAAGTCCACTTCACACTTTTTGTCTTTAACCGCAGAACTTGATTCATTAGTTTCTTCCTTGCCATTTGGTTTATAAATTGATAGCAATTGAGCAATTACAGCAGAATAATTAGGAACTTTATAATTTAAAATAGCAACTTGAGCAGAGAATTTAAAAATAACTGGTAAATCTTTAGAATTTGTTGACAAACTGGCTTCTCTTAACTTTCGACATGACATTAATATATTATCAATAAGTACCAACTTATTAGATTCTTTTATATTTTCTACTAATTTCAGCCCATGTTTTTCATTATTAATTAAACAATATTTTTTATATTCTGATTTAACTTGATTAAAAAATTTCAATCTTTCTGTTGGTGATTTTAATTCTAAATCGCCTTTTGATACTAACCCATATTGTTTATTTAATGGTTTTGAAAATCGTTCTGCACGTCTTTTAGCCTTTTCTTGATCTGTTAGACTTGGTTCATTGAATGTGTTTATACTATCGCTACCGGTGCGCCGTTTGCTGTATTCATTTGTATATCTAGATTTACTCTTATAATAACCATTTCTAGGTTTGTTTGAAAACTTCTCAGCTTTTTGATTTGCTTTATCTTGCTCTGACTTGTTCATGTAAAATGTTTATAAGGTTGAAGTTAATGTGTGGAAAAATAAACCACGAGCAAATTCATTCAGTAAATGATCGGATAAAAACACCGGCTTTTACGCGTAATAACAAATTTAGCAAAGTATGGTTTTTTTGTTTTTTCAAAATTTCCTTTAATAGTTCATGATCATAATTCATTAAAAATATCTATTCTATATATAAAATTTTTAATATTATTATTTAGTCAAATTATTCTTTTTCTTTTTAATAATAATAATTTCTATAGCCAAAAATACTACAAAAATTGCAGCTAGAATTGTAACTTTGAAAGAACTGGAATAACATTTTCTTCCTCTAACACAAACTTGATGACCTTGACCATCTGGGATACTATTCATATCAAAGTAATAACCAAATAACATATTAAATAAATAAGAAGCCACAATAGGACTTAATGCTAATAAACCCCAATTTTGAGAGAAATTCTTCATACCAAAAGTATCGCCAACAATTGTTGGATAACTACCATAACAAATCCCATAAGCTAATCCAGTTGCAACACTAATTACCCATAAATTACCAGCGTCACTAACCATTAACCCAGTCAGTTGGGCAAGAGTTGAGATTAATCCAGCACCAACTAATAACCAAGTTCTTTGATAACCTTTTTTCATATGAATATGATCAGATAATGTCCCACTAATTAATCTACCGGCAAAACTCGATAAACTAATCATACCAACTTGAACTGATTGAATTGATTGAACTGTTGACTCATCAATATGAGATTTTTCCCCTCCAACTAATGCTTTGACACAATAACCACAACTATAAATATACATTTGACCGACTCCTGCAATAATCCCCATTACAACAAAATGAGCCCAAAAAGTTTTCTTTTTCAATAATTGAATTCCTCTAATATCAACTTCTTTTTTGCCAATATCATGATTAATTTCCTCAGTTGGTTCAGATGTACTACCAGTACTTGTCATTTCAATTGGTTCATATCCTGTCTTTTTCAAAGGCATAAATCTAACAAACCATATACATAATGAAAATAATGTTACAGGTAATAATGATAGAATTGTTAAAAATGATGATGTATTACCTGGAACAAAAATTGTTGCTAATGTACTAATGAAAAATGCACTTAAACCAAATGCTGCCATTGGAACACTTGTTGCTGTACCTCTTGAATTTGGAAAATTAACTGCTGCACATTTAACAATAGCACTAAAAGAAAAAGTTGATCCAATACCAACAAGACATAATGATCCAGCTATAAGTCCAACTTGTGGAATTTCTCTATCATAACAATTTTTAACGACACTATAACCAATATATGTTGATGCACCTCCTATAATCATTGGCATTGTAGGCCCATATTTATCAACTACCGATCCAGCAATTGGACCTGTTAATGCCATCCCAAGATTGCCTATCATTCCTATAAAACTTGTACTTGTTGTACTTAATGATAATCTTGCAGCTAATTGTGGTGCATAATTAGCATAAATATACATGGATCCACACCCAAGCTAATTGTTTGTTAGTTTTTCTTTTTGTTTTCTAAGATACTTACACCTGATATGAAGCATGCTACTAATGATAACGCTAGTTGTATTTGGCTTCTAGTATCTACCTCTCTATCTCTCTGTAGCATTTATGCAGTATTTTGAAACTAATAGGGTATTTAAAGTAAAGTAATAGAAAAAATTAAACGAAAATGTTAATAATGATTGTGAAAAAAAAAAAAAAATGCGTCTTGTTGAAAGTTAATGTACTATCGATGCAAAAATGATTGAATAAAAAGATAAAGAGAAAAATGAAGTTTAATTAAACGAATGTGAGTTTAGCTTGAAAAATAATAATAATAATGACGAAACAAAGGTTAATAGATCTTGGTGTGCTGTATTACAGAGATCTTTATATCATCAAGAATAAATGAATGAATGGAGCTCGAAGGTAAAAGTATCAAATAAAAATGGCTTTTCTGCAGAACAGTCAGAACACCTTAAATTTTTAAAAATGAATTATACAGAGAACTTCAGGAACCAAATTCTTTTTTCATGAAAAAAAAGGGGGTTTACTGTAGTGCTGAGATGAGTATAGGATTCTAATTTCTGCTGTGGATTTTTGGTGCTGAGTTGGTCATAACAGTACTATTAATAGCGCTTAAGGCATCGGGGCTGTGGCTTTCTGCTTCACTACATATGACGTGGGTCTGTCCGGGATCGGAGATCGGAGCCTGTAAATACATACTATAGAGCTTAGTCTTGGTGCATTGATTCTATGGTATGTTGTGGATTTTTGCTCTTTGCAGCCTCATTAACAGGGGTCTAACGCATCTGCACGATAGAACCGCTTGAACAGATTAAAGTCGAGATACCTGTAATTTGTGGGATGATGAGCTGTACCTGATTTTGATTGATTAATCGATATTACAAGATGATCAGTTAATTCCTTTGATAGCAAGGGTATTAATCATTTAACTTTCCTTAGACTCTGGCTAATATTTCAACTTTCAGTCTATACCATTATTCCTAATTAAGTATTACTACGGCTTAAGGTTAATACTTTATTATAATATATATTAAGTTGCATGCATACTGAAACTTGTTACATATATATTCAGTTGTTTTATAAGATCAGTTGAGATGGGCTCAGCTGCTAGCTAGCATAAAATCTATAGATGTATTAATTGATCGATATCAAATTAATCCATGGATGAATGAATCACGGTGATATGCCCTCAAAATTATATATAATAACGGGTGCTATTGCAGTCGAGCTATATGTAACTTGTATGCTGATTAGCACTTATAGCCTGCTTTATATGCATTCTAATCTCTATACTAATATGGGCCAACTATAGTTGTTTCAAGAAAACTCATTTGGAGCTATATTTAAGTACACATCAATTCTAAATGGATATATCCGAATAATGGATGGAGCTTATCGACAGCACAAATGGTACTCAAACATGCATATGATAAGAAAATTTTTCAGTGGGAAATATATAGCTATAGGCCTGATATCACGGCCATGGCAATGCTAATTTGGGACATCAATACTTTTGAAACGAGAAATTAAAATTTGAACTTAAAATTTTTAACTTTAACTATAATTAAATGTTAATTAACGCAATCAATGCAATAATAATTAACGACCCGTACATGGGGTTTGCAAAAATATAGGCATATATCTGGAGCACTTTAGACGTTTGCGGTTGCAATCATGAGGGCTGCTCAGAGAATGTAAGCTGCACTAGAGAGAACTATATTATTTTAGTATGAGATCATTCATATGAATCAGTTAAAATTTCAAAGATAGTTAATTCTTTCTACAGTTCAATTCATTGATCAGCATAGCTCTGCGGCTTATGCGGCTAGGCTTTATAAAGCTTGGAAATGAGCGGAAAGACGAGCCAAAATCGGAACTCCTGCAGTGCGAATACATCAAAAAAACCAATAAAAAAAAAAAAAATCACCACATTATGTAATGCGCACACTTGTGTAATGATGAGGACTGAAATTTTTCATTTCACCAAAACCCAAAACATTGGACAGTACAATAACCCCCACAGATTAAATCTAATAGTAATATATTACTAGGAGGGGTATATCAACACTCCATATATACCCTAAAAAAGAATAAAAATGATTATATACACAGCCAGTCTACTGAGGAGTTCAAAGCCTCTTCTTCAATCAAAACGAATTGTGTATTTATTTCACAATAACTATTCCACAAATTCACCAATTAACAATAAAACTATAGAACCATTGAAAATTGCATTTTTTGGAACAGATGATTTTTCATGTAAATCATTACTTGCATTGCACAATTACAAAGCCAATTCAATCAATAGAATCGGAAAATTAGATTTAATTACAAGACCACCAAAAAGGGGAGGTAGAGGTAGAAAACAAATTAAAGAAACTGCATCAACAACACTAGCATCACAATTAAAAATAAATACAATTTTTGCAGAAACTAAAGAAGAAATCAATAATTTAAGTTTATCAAATGATTATAATATGGCTATTGCAGTATCATATGGATCATTTATTCCAAGCCAGTTTTTGAAATCATTAAAATTTGGTGGATTAAATGTTCATCCTAGTTTATTACCTCAATTAAGTGGACCAGCACCTTTACATCATGCATTATTGCAAAGACTAGATTCAACTGGGGTGACTATTCAAACATTACATCCTGAGAAATTTGATAGAGGTTCAATAGTTTATCAATCAACTGAAATACCAATAGATCAAGGTCATGAAACTTTACAATCTTTACATGAGACTTTAAGTGTTGAAGGAGCAAGAAATCTGATTTATGTTTTGGAAAATCAATTATATATTAATCATCAAGATTGTAAAAATAAACGTGATTCATCATATGCTAGAAAGTTAAATTTAGAAGACAAACAAGTGAATTTTTCAAAAGATGGTGTTCAAGATGTTTTATTAAAGCAACGAGTTTTTAATCAAGTGCATTGTTTAGGCCAAAAAGTGTATAAAAAAAAGACAAGAAGTTATAGTGATAAAAGAGTTATATTGACAGGATTAAAAGAAGTCCAAGATTGTGAAGTAGATTTGAAAGTTGGCGAATATTATTTTGAAGGTGACAATTGTATATTAAAATTAAAAGATGGGGCTGTAAGCTGTGAAAATTTGTTATTAGAAGGGTATGCATCAGTTACACCTGAAAAGTATAATATAATGGCAAAGCATAGAGGTATTGAATCCTTTCAATTTTCAATTCAGCAACCTGAACAATAGATGAAATATTTTGTACATAGTATTTATTAAAAATATTAAAGAATATTTACTTTACGCAACATTCTAGAAGATAATGAAGCATCGTTATGATATTATCGTGTACCCCAATCTACAACTTCAGCAGTAATCAAATAATTTGTTAATAGGTTTCTTATTTCTCGATGAGATCGCTGAATTGCCATACAATTCAACTCATATGCACCATTACTTTGATCTTGAGTTAATCTAATTGTATCCTTATTTCCACCGAATGAACCTAGTACTTCTCTGACTCGTGATCGAATCTGAATACTTCGTTGGTATTCACAAGCAAACACGAACTTTGAATGATAAATTTGATCAGACATTGGGTCTAGATAATTTTTAATAGAAGTTTTTAACGATTGATGCGCTATCAATTGAAGAAAAAGATATACTTGGTCAGATTATGATAATTATTATATATATTTATTTATTTTGATATATGCCATGTCGCAGTTGTTTGACCTGCATAAACTAACGGCAATTTAGGTAATGAACTAGACATGATCAAAAGCAGTGTGTATTCACGAGTTTAGTGTTGAATAAAATTTAACTTAAAGGTGCGATGCCAATCAATTAGCCATATATATATATAAAGGTCAAATGATACAAGCTTTTGCTCAGCTGGCTGCTATTATCATTAGTAAGTGCCATTATAGATATTAATTACGTATTAGGACTAAAATACGTGCATTCATGCAAGCACTAATTCAGCACTGACCAAATTTGAACTGTGCTTAGTTAAACTTATAGCACATTGAGCCGGCCGCGGCCTATAATAATCTATCAAACTACGGAGATCTTCACTAGTGAGCTATAGTCAATTGCTAAGTACCTAATATCCATATATGGTTTATGTCACCCGAGATTTTTTTGCATATGGTAAGCTATAGTTACAGGTATATACATGTGGAACGACTCAAAAATCGATATCGATGAATTTAGTAAGAAAAATCTAAAAAAATTTAAAAAGAAAAAAGCGCTAGAAAAGTTAGAAAAGCCGCACAGCTCTAACGGATTTCCGGTATATATTTCAATGCAAACTAATTAACACTAGTTGCTTCTCCTACATGTTTGAGACCAAAAACACAAAATAGAAAGTTAACTATTTTGCTAAAAAAAGATATTTCACGTTAAAATTATACACGTACATGTATGCTAAAATGCATTCGTTCATATATGCGCATGAATTACACTACATGGGTACACAAATACTTTAAATATAGCCATATATATCTACAATTGAATTTAAAAAAAGAATTATTACATGTTCCTTAATATGGATGATTAATTAATATGATTAGTTACATTGATTATAATAGTTAGCTAACTAGAAACTGAAATCAAAGCATGTCCAAACTCCAAACAAATTTCTCTATGTGCCGTCTCATTAGACATACAACTTAAAACGCACGTGTTACTTTTATGATCATGAGTTACTGATAAATCCTGAGAACATTGATGTGCAACTAAAATGACTCTTGTTTTATTAATCAAAGATTCTATAGTTCGACCTAGTTTACTCAAATCAATTTTATATCTTATAAATGGTAATTCGGGCATTTTATTGTTTGCTCTGTGGCGTTGATGTACTTGTTTGATCTGATTGCTTCTTAATATATATCACTCGAAGTTCTATATGAAGTTTTTGGGAATTTTGTGAAAAGCAGGTTTATAAAAATAATTATTACCAGTATATATAGAAGAGGTGGTAAGTAACTGAAAGACTGAACGATTGAATTGATTTTGATGTAGCTTATATAGGCAAATAGCTAGTGTATCTATAATATACTCAAGTTATGACTGGAACCAAGCCTTTGATTTTTCTAGTTCGAGTTAACTAGATCCTGGTGCTTTAGGTATTGCAAGTTTAGCTGCAATGTGTGGCATCAACACATATCATACACAGAGATCAGACTTATACAAGCTAGCATGTGATCTCTGCATGCTAGTGTAATTAAGTAGATTTGATTTACCACGATCGGTATAGTTATAAGTTTAAATTCAAATTTAAGTTAAGATCTGTATTGAACTAGCTAGCTGTTATAACCATAGGAACAAAAACCCCCTACCCAGTATTGAGTGCTAACTATTGACTGATAAATGAATTCTTAAATATATACACACATAACCATTTTCATAAGCCCCAGTAGAATGCGTTGTTTTAAAAAGTTTGGTGACTATAACTATAAGTAACTTGATTGACTAATTAATAGGAAGTTGAAATGATAGCCCACCCAAAAGTCGCATTGATTTCATTGTTTGCATTTTTGTTAGCTTTGCAACTTAAAAGAAAAGTATTATTATAGCGATTGTGTTCTACCGATGTACTTGTAGAACAATGGTTTTTAGCTAAGATGGATTTAGCTTTTTCAATTAAATAAGACTTAGATAATGTATGTGCATTAACTTTATACAATCTTAAGTACTGGCGGTCAGACATTTTGTTCGAGTAATTCTAGGTGGTGATTATATATGTTTCTTTAAAATTTTATAATTATCCATATATAGGAGTATTGGGGTGTTATTATAACTGCAACTAAGCTTTTGAGTTGATATTATAATTGAAAGAAGTATTGATGACAGCGATACCTTTTTATAGGTGTTATATATCGACAGTTAAATAGACAACTAGTAATATATGTGATATTCAATTGAGTCAACTTTTATTCAATTTTTGACTAGGTTTTCCAATTTAAAATTTCAAAACACAATTATCACTTCGAATTAGATCGATGTTAAATAAGTCTGGTTCAATTGGGCGGCAGCTGTTCCAGTATAACTAGTATATATATCTTATGTATCAAATTTCCAATGTAATATACATGTAAAATTTACTTGGTTGCTTATATACTGAAGTTACAAATCAATTGCAATCCCATTGCTACCACAATAAGTAATAACATAGATACTTTTTCTATAATAGTTTCACAAATTTCTATAATAATTCAACTTTTATTTTCTATGAGATTTGCTCTATAAGTCCTATAAGACGACAAAAATAAAAAATTCTAATAAATATTCAGCTGCTAAACAATCTTATGAAATCAAGATATTATAGCTACAAATGAGTTTATCTGACCTTACAGGAACAAGCCACATTTATATCAAACACTTTAATGTACCCTTAAGTTTACTCAATCAAGACACTCCTATTCTGTAGCCCTCTATCATTTCTACCTTGTACAGCTATAATGCCTTCAATAATTATCACAAATGATAATTTTCACTTCTGATATCAATCATCTCTTGAAACAATTCTTCATAAATTTGCTGATTAGCTCCATCATTAGATTTACATTTCAAAACAAAAGTTTTATTCCCATGATGTTGAGTTAAACTAAAATCTTCACTACAATCATTATCACGTAATATATCTCTTAATAATGTGCATAACCATTTAGTCGAAACACCAGTATCTTCGAATTCATATTCTGAAAATCCATCCATCTTTTCGTCTCTAGTTTTATGCGTGTAATGCTTAGTATCTAGTTGTGTTCTTTCTTTCGTTATTCTATAATTATGGTAATCAGGTCTAGTCTATCTTGTAATGATTTTTGCATCGTCCGAAGATTAATATAATCTAGTTGTTTTATACAAATAATTTAGTGTATATTTGACCTTTTCTGCTAGTTGATAGACGAACCACTAGTTTGCATTAGTGTGAGTTGATTTTTTGGTTGATTTTTTTTTTTGATTTTGTATTATTCTTAAAACTGGCTCAAGCAGAGGTAGACTTTTTTGTGGTGCCAAATAAAAAAATAAATGGTCTTTTGTTTTGCTGCGTAACAAATTATGTTTCAGGAGGTTCTTTTTGTTGAACACACAAAACTAAATTCCGGGGGACCGCACGCAGGCACAACCACCTCAATTTATTTCAAACTTTTTTTTGTACTCCTTAAACTCTTTTAACAATGCTGAATTGGGCAGATTTTAGGAAAAATTTTGATCTAGTAAGCTATTTTTAAGATTGCAGGTTGGATAAACGAATTTACCTAAGACCTACGCGTTGCTACTTGAACGTCTAGCTACTCAATAAATTTGATTTTCACCCCCCCCCCCCAAGTTCGATTGATCAAAATCTTTAGCATAAAGTCAGCAAATCTCTGTGTTTTATTTCAGGAAAAGATATCAATTGGGAAATAACCAAGAATGAGCATTCTGTACTTATAGTATATGTATACGCAGAATGATATTGCTAAAAAAACCATTTATATAATTGAAATTGACTCAAGAATTTAGAAGATCCAATAACTTAATACATGTAGTAATCTTTTTATTAATTTAAAGTATAAATACAATTACGACCAAGTTGAACTTGCTTCAATATTATGCGTGGTAATTAAAAATATCTCATGTATCGTATACATCAAATTTTAATTTCAATTGATCTTATCCAATATTAATATATGCCCAATTTAATCAAGTGAGTGAATTCAAAATATTACTTAGACAACCCTTCATCTCATTTTGATCATACCACTTACAGGGTTCAATTTAATGCACTCTCATCATATATTGCATGTTTGGTTTTATTATCAAATCAACAGTTGGTAGTTCACACAGTTAATAGTATCATGCATAATTCCATGTGTGGTGAAGGGAGATGAGGCTCATTTTGAGACTGATCATGTCTTAGATTAATCGCACGGCTGAAAATTGAATGTTATTGTCGGTATTCTTATAGCGCATTGGCCAGAGTACAACGATGCACCTAAGATTTCGTTGAAACATCCTCTCGACTAGAGCAATATTTCTTGAGAATATCTATTATTTGTTGATTATTTTATTAAAAAGTTATTATTTTTTTTTATGATTGATAAGCATGGCGGTATCAGCTAGTCCTCCTGCAACTAGGAGCTCCTCTCCCTGAGGGTAAAGATAGTGGTGTAAACAAGCTACTAAAGATAGCAATTTCCCGGAGTATAGAGTTAATACCTAGCATTGATAGTATAGCACGCTAATCTATTGATAGTGATACATTATTGTCCGGCTAAATTGATATTTGAGGATGGCAAATAAATTTCAAAGGTTAGACCACCACATATTGATGGTGAAGCTTTAGCAGCACTAGCTATTGGTATAATTCATGCCATACATATATTATAGGATACTTAATAGTTGGTTGACAGGATTGAGAAAGTGGACTGCAAATGTTTAAAGTTTAAATCAAAGATGTATATCAATTGTAGTATACTATAGTTAGATAGTTTGAAATATTTGTATTTTTGTGTTAGAGAGTCCAACTGTCTACCACCTTTATTTAACAACAATTTAATGCAGTTCCTACTAGCTATAATTACTTTATGTATACGTAAAATAGTAGAATATTTTCGCAATAAACTGATACATGCATATATACAACAACTAGTGTATATGTAATAACAAGGTGCTGTCTAAATTAAGATTAACAAGCGAAACACATATGTAACAGCTTACAAATAAAGCAGCAGTGCTAAGACTTTGAAGTTGGAATCTACATGGGGAGCACACACACATATATATATATATATGTTCAAAGATGGTGTATAAGACTTCATTGACCTATGATAATAATTTATATACAGTAATTATTATGTCCAATCTCTATAATTATAATTGACCTGTTACTATAATTCCACCATAATTACAAACTAGCTCTAACTGCAATATACCCACTACCTAACCTTTGTACAAACCACTCATGAAAATCTGTATTAGACTCCATCCTTAAAACATCACAGTGGAATTGTCTATCACTGCTATAAGAGTATCTAAACCTCCGTTCACAATCGAAATCAATCATTGCTTCGGCAATATCGTCTCTTAATCGATCAATTTCATCATCTGGAAACCGAAATAAATATTCAACAATATACATTCTTATAAAACTGAGCTATTAGAGTTGGCTGTGTGTTATGTGTACTGATAAGTATTGCTGGCTCTATTGTATTTCTACTATATTAAAAAAGTAATCAGTCTAATAGTCTTGTTTTTTAATATTATAAATATATTATATTTCAGACAATCTGGTCATTACAAGGCCCTTAAATAGATACAATTTCTAAATACAGGTGATGGTTGCCGCTGCCTTAATGTTATATGAGGTATAATTTGTTTGAAAACTAGCTAGAGTGTTCAAACAAATTTGATTCAAATAATTTAAAAAAACAGTTTGGTCCATTATAATAGTAGAATAGGGTAATGTAGACTCTTTTGCGTGTATCAATATCATATAGGTATTATAAGAATACCTAAAAGTACTCAGGCTTTAATTTATAATTATAATGTGCATGTGTATATATAAGGCGTACTAAACCTCATATTCTAAACCTAGACGGGATAAACTCCCTTGTGATCGATTTTAACAGTTGATAAGAATCTCTAGTAGTGGTTGACTGGCATCCTTGGAGTTGTAGCTATAACCGAATGAAATTTTTAGGCCCAGAATGGTAATTAAGGCACCCGTGTTTGGAATACATATAATTAAAGCCGCGCGTCGTTTCAAGCTATACCAAAACCGCGCCCAACAATGGACACCCCAAGGTTTATAACTCCATTCTATTATTTTGAGAACAAATATTAGAGCGTTCAAAGTTATAATCCACACTGTACCTAGGTGAAATTGGGATAGTTTCTAATTTGACTAGCTATACTTAACATTAGTTATAAAGCTGTAATATGCAGTTAAAAACACAACAGCGATTTACAGTTTACAATCAAGTTGTACAGACAACGCGCACAATGACTAAAAATAGGGCTATGAGAGGATGGGGAGTATATAACTAGTACGAGATATGAGAATATGAAAAAAGTTTAGTTAGTAGAAGCTTTAAGAATATGAAAAATATATAATTATAATTAGATTAGTTACCAGGTGCCTGATAAAAATCTACTAGATCTAACTAGTTTCATGTAGCTGAACTGTGGAAAAATTTGAAATAGACTGCGTGCTTTAGCATACAAACACCAGAAATTTTTATTTCATAGGTCAGCATATAAAAATCTAAAACCTATGAACACTTAGCAAATTTCCACCAAAAAACTTTTTTAAAGCTTCTTCTGCTTCTTCAGATGGATCACAAAATAATATATAACAGTTCTCAGATTTGTAATCTATTATTTGGTATAAAGATTCACTATTTGTCTGACTTAAGATGTTTTCAATTTCATATTTTGCAATATCGATGAAAAAAGATTCATAACTGAAATAATAATGTGTGTCTAACATTTGCTGATACTGTCTGTTGAAGTGGGTGATTAGATTTCAAAGAATGAGTTTTTAACTTGCATTTATTTAGGTAATTGGTTGGAGAGCTTATACATGTTGATTAAAATTAATGAGAACATCTGGTTACTATATATATATAAATATATTGTAATAAAAAATACAAATGCTATTGGGCAGCTAAAGTCATATTGAGAAATATTCTCTAGATGAACTTCAAAAATGGATATCAAATTATAGCAAAGCAAAATGTACCTTCAGTCAGACCATGAAGGTGGCTCAGTCTTAGCTCGTATTGCTTAATTTAAAAGGGAAATTCAAGTTCAATATCAATGAACCCAGAGCTTCAAGACTGATAAACTGGGTATAAATGATTAAGGCTTCATCTCTATATAGTTCATGCAAACTAAAATTGAGCAAAAATAAATAGCTAAATTTTAATGAAAAACTAGAAAATTAGTTGCATATATAGACAACTAGAAATTCCTAGACCAGAATATATGATTAGTTTACATTGTTGAACTTTTTAAAAGTTCTAATATTACAGTTGTTGTTTATAAATATTGTATGATCTAGAGCTTGCAATAGCTTCATTTTGGATGATTATATAAAAAAATTTTGCACGTTAATTAGTAAAAGCACTGGTCTTGTAGTCAACCTGGTCTTTCAATTAATATCCCACTCTCATAATATTCATAGCTTAGTCTAGTTCAAATCATCAATAATCAAACATTGTAGGCACTATTATAGGTTGTAATCAAGTTTGATCCAAAATATTGTAAAAATAAAATATTTGCTGGCCCATTAGGATCACAAACCAAAACATAAGCACAATCACTATCCCTAAAATGGACTCTATAATAAGGATCACATTTAGTTAATTTTAAAGTATACTTAATTCTATCATGAACAGCTTCTATAATTAAAGGTTCAGAATAGAAAAAATAAAATGTTGCTTGTGAAAATCTTTTAATTCTATCTTTTGACCAATCTTTGTTATCTTCAATTGTTTCTGGTTCACCAATTTTGATTAATGATTCTTCTAACATTGATGGATCAGATATGAGTAAAGTATCCAAGTCAGCTTCACTTGATTTGGCTTGATTGACTTGATTAGATAGAAATAATTGGTAATTTTCTAAATTGCTCATTGTATAAATATGAATGAATGAAGATTTATAAAAATAAAAAAAGATTGGTAAGGTTAACAGCTGAGATGTCTATAGTTATAATGGTGAAGCGTTTGAATGACTTTCAAGCTATTGGTTAAAATTAAAGTATGAAGGTTTTCAATATGGAAATGAAGGTCAAGGATGACTATATATCCCCTGGCACTAAATATAGGGATCAGAAAAAAATATTTGACAGGTGAAAATCTAAAGATATTTTGAGTGACCATGAAACTTGTAGGGCTTAGTTCTGTATCGATTTTTTACACCCTAAGATACCAATTGAGAATTAATATTAATTACAATTTTTAATGTATCCCAGTGAGCATTAGAAAGTGTGGTTATTTGGTTATGCGAAACATGCATGATAACTGTTTCCCGGAATATCACCATTTAAACTATATTTAAAGTGCTGCAAGTTATAATTTGTAATTATTTGGTAAAGGTACTGGTGATCCCAGCTTAATCCTCATCAGTTTTGAATAGTTAACTATTAAATAACTTGAACTTGTGCTTCGTCACAACTTGTATTTACCACAGGATCCAAGCCAGCCTTTCAGTTAGTGCCGATATATGCATTTGATAAATTATCACTAGAGTTGTACAATACGTACCTTCATCCATAAATTTTCTAGTATTATACTCTATTAGCTAGGTAGATGTTAAGATTTGCTGTGTTACCAACACAGAATCTATTGAGCTTGATTAGTTTAAACTTTATATATATAGCAGTTACGAACGAGTTGTTTAGCTACTAAGTCTGCAAGGGCTAAATCAGTTATACGACACTATGAAACTATCTGAGAAAAAAAAGAACGAGGATAATAAATAAACAAAAAACCAATGTAAATTGATATACGTTTTCTAACAAGCCCATACAAGTTTATAAAATAGCAACTCAATAAACTAGTCTGGAAAATATTGATTACTTCCAAATCGAAGTATTCGGATTATTAACAAACCCAGAAAAAAGAATTCTACTACCTATATATCTCTTCATAGCTTGAAAACTTTGATCATTCATAAGTGGATGACATGTAATTTTCCAACATTTTGACACTTGGTCATATTCCAATGTAAATAATTGAGATCCTTGTAAATTAACAACTGCAGTTCTTAACTGTGGATATAATGTAATATATGGGTTGTCTGGCCAATTGAAAATAATTTCTCTGTGTGTCATGGTGAAATTATAAGAAATATACCCGTGGTTGCTTTTCTAGTTTTGCCTAATGGTTTGAAAAAATTTTGATTCTAGAACTATAGTTGTGATAAAAGTGATTCTTCAAGTTCTGTGAATATTTTGTTTTTAAACCAATTCAAACACTTTAGCTAGAAGTTTAAAAAAAATTAGTTGATGCTAGGGTTTGAAAAAACCTATTGCAGACTTCCTATCTTTTAAATAGTTTTGAAATCTGGGGTAGGTTCGATATCCTGTTTTAAATTCTTAAGTAGTTGGCATGGCAACTAGATTATGAGGCACTAACTGATACTAGCTGGGGGTTTAACTGATCCATAACCTAGTTGTAGTTACTAATCGGGCTGTATCCATGAGAGTTTGCGTAATATTATATGAAATCAATTTATTAGCTAAATATAAATTTAAGAACTAACCATCAAGTTTAAATTGTACACGTTACGTCAGTATGTACAAGTGCACACAATGCTCAAAGGTCTATATATATATATATATTAGTCTCATCTTAGTTAATTAAGCGAAAAGGGCTTCAAATATGGTATATATGAATGTATCAATATATATTTTCGGACTATATATATATTTATATTTTAGCATCATGAGAACTTCAACTAGATATACCCCATGTGTTGGTTATAACTAATTATCACTTGAGGGTCACATATTAATTGTGATGAAAGTTTTAAAGTTTAACGTTTTTGAATTACACTAGTGCTCCAAAATTATTACCATGCACGTATGCAGTTTGAGCGTATCAGCTATATATATACTGGGGTTTGCGGCTTAGTGAGGTCTTAGTTATCTATTTTAATAATATAGGTTTGAATGGGTTCTTTACGCCTACTTTTTGGTCGATTATAATAGATTAGCCACTCCATAAGAAGAATGGCTTGCTTCGTTTACAAATCAATAGGTACTTTACCAGCTCTTCGTTTATTTTAGGATACTGTCTGTACATTATATTTAGTAGATGCTAATAAGCTATGTGCATGCATGGATGCACGCATTCATGTGAAACATTTTTCCTTATTTAACGCGAGTGTTGATATAATTCACGCTTTTGAACCCTCAAATTCGTGACGATTCACTGCTAAAATTTAATCACGGTGCCTTAAAAAAATATATAAAAAAAACAGCTGAGTCTAGCTCAATCTTAGTTAACTAGAGAAAAACAAGTAACTACCAAAACAGTACAAACTAAAGCTTAAACTAACGAAATACACTGAAAAATTTTTATCTTCTCATATGCTCATGCAAATACTCAGTTGTTTACTAAGCACGCATTCAATATCAGAATATCAAATCTATGCATTGAAAAATCATGATTGCAATTGAATTTAAATATTACTACTATCTAAAACAGCCTTTTTCTGTAGCTAAATTAAAATATTTAACATAGATCTAGATACTACTAGTAGCAGTAACAGAATCCCCCAAAGTTTCCAAAATAAACTGATGAGCTTCAGGTTTAGTATTAGGATGACAAGTAATAACATAAGCTTGATGATTTTGTGACCATGACATGGTATATAATGGCTGACCTTGAATTTTAATCAATCCTTCATTTAAATAACCAAATAAACATTGGTAAGGGTCTTCCCATTTGAAGTAATAAATTTTGTAACCCATCTGTATATTTCTTCGTTATTTTGAATTTAATTAGATATTAGGATAGTTTTTTCAATTTACGAAGTTGTTGTAATGAACTAAAGGTTTTTGTTTCTGGTTTTTTTTTTCCACGGTTGCGTAAACTTCTTTTTATATATATACGTATAAGTTTATAAATCAGATTTTAAAGTGAGGTGTGATTCTAAAAAGTTAATAACACGCACTAAAGCGGTAGCTTGTTTCAATTATAGGAACACAATATTGCTAGTGCCCATGCAGCTGTCTCGAGAGATCTAAAATGAGCGCACATGTACATGTATACAATAGCCTTTATATGTGGTTTTCGTAAAATATATATCTAGATTAACAAATTTAATTCATGTGGGATATATATGTAACATTTGCTTCGATACAAAGGTTGTCTTAATAGACGTATACCACTTTGCAATGGTCATGGCTATTCTAGTGCAGATACAAAGCTTTAGTAACGGCTATTCTAGTGTAGATCTATAGCTTTAGTAATAATTTTACCACGAGAATTTAAAATTGAGACTAAATATTAAGCCTAGAAAATCTTTTGCGCCAAAAGCGCGTGCTGACAGCAAACTATGAAACGCGTAATGTCTTTTTGAGGCGCGAGTATATTTAACTACACAGATAGGATATTCAACTTAATGGTTCACTCAGGCCACCGGTTGATTTCGTTGCAATATTTTGATAGTTAAGAGTTTTAACAACATAGTGTGGCTGGCTGTCCATTTATTAGTTGAATCGACAAGCTAATAACGTTATATTATTATAATATATAAATTAAACACTATAAGAAGCCAGGCCTATACCGAACGACAATAGATTAAATAAATTTAACCATTACAAAAATTTATAAAAAACAATAATATATTAAATAACTAATAATAATAAAATAACCAAAATAATTCACCTCTTTTTATTTCTCTAATTATGCCAAAGTTTGATTTTTTCTATTAAACTCATTAACAGCAACACCAATTTGTTTATACAAAAACCGTCTACTGCTAACATCACTAACTGGAATAAATGGGCCTTGGATTCCACCTCTTAAGGTCAAAGCCAACCCGGTTCGTTCCATAACAATACTTTGTAAATCTTGATATTGAACTTCCCATTCACTCACCATTTTGATAGTACTCATCAACATGATTCTAGAAAAAGTTACAAGAATAACCATGTCATTACTACCCATATTTAAATGAGCCAAATATTCATCATTGAAATATCTACCATTGTTTACCATTTTAACCCATGATTGACCAACTGCTTCTCTTTCACTATATGGACGTACAACACCTTCATGACCAATAAATCTTGCAGGACGTACCTTATCAATTGCATCGCCATCAAAAACAGTAGTGGTGTTTTTAATACCTTCACTGACACTACTTGCTAAATCAAATAATCCAATAGCTGATTTTGTTGGCAATCCGACCAAACCTTTACCTAAACCTTTGAAAAATCCAGCAGCACCTTCTTGTGATGCACCTTGATAAGGTGATAATGCTAATCCTGATACACCACTAGTAACACCTTCAACAAAAGAATTGGCACCAGTAGCTAATCCATATAATGCATGTTTTGGACGATTTCTTGACATTTTCATTCGTCTTTTAGACTGGAAATTAGAATCCATTGTTGCAACTGATAACCCCTTTGAAATACTACCCGTAACCTTTGAAATAGAATCTGAAAAACCAAAAATACTCTTTTTCATAAAACTTAACCCACCTTTAGCAATACCAATCCCCAATTCTTGTGGTCTATCATTTAAAATATAACCTTGATATGGTTCATAAAAAATATCCATAAATCCACTACTTAAATTATTAAATAATCCAACAGGATTACCAATTAAATCTGCAGAGCCCAGAATTTTATGAACTTGATATAAAAATTCTTGAGAATAATGAGTTGTAATAGATTGCATTAATAATGGTAAAGGAGTTCTAACATTTTCCATAACCAAGGCATTTAATTTAACTGGTGCATCATTAATATTACCAATTGCCATCGTTAACATGTTGAAGAAAAACATTACAGCATTACCAGATGGAGGCCGGTCTTCAGCATTAACACGTTCAGTTCTAACAAACGATAAATCCATTTGTGCAGGTTGAATATGTAATACTTCAAAATAAACATCCAATCCACTAGTAGTTTGTAATGGTTCCGGAATATCTAAAGATTCATCACATAATTTATCATTTGAAGGATCTGCCCATGTATCAGTAGAAGTTTTCATAAATTCCATTAATGCAAATAAGAAATCTTCATCAACTTCTAAAGTCATTTGTTGTAATAAAACAGTGGAATGTTTAATAAATAAAACACCGTGAGCATCATCTTTAACCCTTGTAACTGATCCACTGAAAGAAGGATGTGATTCCATTTCTCTACCAGATTTTGGAACCACTGATGGGAAAAGAATAATTGGATAAATACCACCATATAATTGATTATCAATTTGAACCCATTTAACTTTAGAACTAAAAGTATCATATAATTCTGAACTTCTATAATTAAATTCAAATCCTCTCATGGTCATGTAACATAATTCAACCATTCTTCTATTAATTAATGAAACTCCAACACCTTCTAATTTGATATTGAAATTAAATAACGGTTCATTATCTTCTTGATCATCAACAACAGCAAAATCAGCTTGGGAACTATTGGCTTGAGAACCTGTTAAAGACGTTGATGTACTATTATTTTTCAATTTATACATTGAATATGATGGATCATAATCAGATAATACTAAAGTTTGAGTTGGACCATCTGCAACAACATTTAAATCAATAATGCCCCCTCTAACATCATTAGTATTTGGAACCTTCATTGGATGTAAATTCCCAATTTCTGCCAATTGAATTCTTCTTTCTTTACCATTACATTCAATAATAATTTCTTTCATTGGAGCTGCTGGATAATCCCATGCATAAGGCATAACACTCTTACCTGGAATTTTATATCTAATTGGAATGAACTTAGGATGATCAGGTAATTCAATACCTTGATCATCAACATATGGATTCACTTGATAAAAGATAAAGTCCAATTTTGTGAAATTTCTAATAGAATATGGCCAATTTTTACCTGCATCTGCCATATGTAAATATAATGTTGCACCTTCTAGAATAATATCTATACTTAATAATTTATACCCTTCTTCATGTTTATATAATTTAACATGAGTTCGGCCAATATTACTAATATTAAATGGTGCACTATATTGACTTTTAGCACCTGGGAAACATGCAATCAATTGTTTATTTCTTGCTTGCTTTAAGAAATGAATTGGCTGATTTTTATTGGTTTTAACAACCATAGTATTTGAGCTTGTTGGATCTTTTAAACTAATATCATCACCTAATTTATTAACAATAACAAATCTTGGTGCAATGGTAACAATTCTTGTTAATTTATATCGACCTCGACCTTCTGATACTGATACACCTAAATGAATTTCTTGTTGATTATTACCAGATGGGATAACAACTTCATAATCGCTACCAATAGCTTCAAAACTTTGTTCTGCACTCCATCTTGAATCACCAATTCTAATAGTGGACCTATTCGATCTATCATCTCGATCATATGACCACATTCTTGGTGCTGCTTTTTTACCAAATCCTATGTTTTGTTAGTTTGTTTACTTTAAATTTTTTTTTTTAAAATACTTACCATCAGGTAAACTTGACATTTTTGAAGTTGCAACATTTTGTTTATATTTGATTTGTAAATCCAACCCAGTTTTATTTAAAATTAAATATGGTGAATAAATAACAACTTGATGACCTGAACCAGTTTCTTTATGGTTCAAATATTGGATTTTTAAATTAACTCGATGTCCATCATCACCTCTTGCTACTAATGCATTTTCTTTCTTAAATTGTGGATCATTAGAATTAATTATTGCAAAATCAGTTCTATCATAACCAGAATTTTTTGGATGAACACTTAACAATAATAAGTGTGATAACCTAACCACATGAACTGGACTAGTTTCACCCCGTTTCAACCAATTGCTCCAATCTTTCTTTGTATTTTTGTCATAAATTCTATATGAGAAATCAACTGGTAATAAATTAACGATTTCAATTGGTGCTGATAATATAATATGCATATGAGGATAAACTTTACTTAATGGCATACTTGCATCATATTTCCCATCAACTTGGAAATAAAACGGTGAATCATTTGTTGGATTTGATGGGTGACATGCAATTGATGGGGAATTATCTAACAAATTCTTCCAATAAATATTTTCCGACCATACAAATCCCAAATCTTTGTCAGGTCGAACTCTTAAAGGACTATCATATGCATATTTAATGGGTACAGATCTTGATTCACCAGGTTTTAAACTAAATTTCAAATCAGTATTTGGAATTTCCAAATCAACATTAACTTGGGTTTTATTTTCAACATTTAATGCACTTCTTAATACAATTCGTTTCAAATCTTGTTCTAATCTAACATCACATAACAATCTGTGTAAAACTCTAGTAGTTTTTGGATATAAAATGTGTAAATGTTCACCCTCTTTAGTAACTGAAACACCTTTGATTGGATCATAAGGTGAATCTTTTAATCTGACCCCTAAATTGACTCGTTGCATATCAGTACTTAGATTTTCTCGAACAACATTCCAATCATAAAACCTCCACGGAATTTCTTCACCTTCTTCAATAGTGTGTAAATTATTTGATTCGTTCTCACGATCATCTTCATCATCAATCCAAACATCAATAGGATACCCAGTTTCATTTCGAATTCTATAAGGAGCATCATCATCTCTTGGTCTTAATAAAAACTCACTATCTTCACGTTTATCCATCATGAATTCATAACTTCTATTAAATAATGAAATTGTTTGTGCAGTTAATGTAACTTCCATTAATCTTCTTGAAACCATATTAATATACATTGCCTTATTAGTATCAGCCTTTGAAATATGGAATCCAATATCCCAAGTTTCAATTAATGGCTCCCAAGCACTCTTTGATGGATTATAAACATTAGCGAAAGTTTCAGTTGCAACATCTACTTTTAAATCACTACTCCAATTTTTGGCACCGACTGTAAAAGGTTTCACACACATATCCAACATTGGTAATTCATGATGCATACCAATAACAACAAATCTTAATCCTTCAAATTCTGCTGTTAAATCTTCACCTCTAATAACAGCCTGAGTCAATTCCTTTTTCTTTTTTGGTTGTTGTGATTGTTGTCTTGATCTTGTTGTATTGGTAACCATACTTTTAGCACCAAAGCGCTTTTGTAATTGCCTTTTGGAAAATTTACTATATTTTGTAACTTTTTGTTCTTGTGACGAGTTTTCAGATTGTGATAATTGTGATGCTCTTGTAACAATATCAATTGCTAATAAAATATCTCTCAATGATAATCTTAAAACAATTGGTTCAACAGATACCTGAATTTGATTCATTTCGTGTGTTGAATCTGACCCTCTCATATCCATTGATGCAGTTAATGAAAAATCATCCAATACTCTTAGTCGATTTTCATTAAATCTACTCATTTGACATAAAAACATCCCAACTTTGCTAATAGATAATGTTGTGGTAGATCGTTGTGACATTACTAACTGATCAGTTTTAAAAACAACAGCCTCTGAATCTTTACTCTTTGGATTAGCCAACAAAATTAAATATGCATCAACAATATTAATATGGAATGAAATTGAACTACTTTTTGCTTCTTCTTCAACTTCTGCAGTAGATGAGTCTTGAACTGGCAAATCTTCAATTTGTGGTGTTATATCACCATTATTATTAAAATCTGTAAAACCGTAATCCATAAATTCTTTCAATGCAAATAAATAATCTAATGCTAAAATCATTTTTGGACTATCAATAGTTAACATAACATCCATTGGACCATTATCCCCACTATGCTTTTTAACTTTACACATGAATTGATATTCATCATGAGTAATTGATGGAATAATTTCTGTAAACATGTTATCCTTATCTTGTCTTGTATCATGAACAGTGAAAGAATGAACATGAACATCAGATTCCCAAGAATCATCAATTTTAACCTTCATTTTAACACCAGTATCATTTAAACTAAATTTGGATAACTGTTTTGATGAAATATCTTCAATATTTTCAGTTTTATGATATAATTCTAATGCAACTTTCGGACAATCAAATGCAAAATCCAATTTATCAGATTCATGAATTGTTGAAACACTATTAGCCATTGATGGAGTATTTGGGTTCTGAATATGATCAATTTTTTTGGATTGTTTTAATTCTTCTTCCAATTTACCAAACTCAGCTTCTTCCATACCACCTGAATTAAAAATTGCTGGAACAGACTTTGATAATTCTAATAAGTATTTAAATTGTAAATCAGTAACTTTTATCTCAACATCACTCATTTTACCTTTAACAGTTAATGAAGGTTTAATCGATTCTTCACTATTAATTAATGTAATATCAAACCCAATATCCAAATCGTCAATAATTTCCAAACTTTGTTTCAATTCATCAAAATAAAATTCAGTACTAATATTTGTATTTCTTAAACCCAAGCTCATCAAATTCATCATAACATTTTCATCATCATTTTCAAACTTATTATTGACATAAAATTCACCTAATTTTACCGTTAAAATGTCACAATTACCTTCACTATCAGTGACTAATTTTGGAAAGACTAGAATAGGTGTATTGATTGTAACATCCAAATGAATCTTATCGGCATCCTGAATTTGATTGGCTTGGTTCATAGCTGCTTGTCTTGCTGCATCATATAATCCTTTCATTTGATTTAATCTTGTTAAAAATTTAAAAATTCTTGTTAAAGGTTCTTCAACAACATTCAGTTTAATACTACCAGCTCTAAAATAAACAGAACTATTATAATCCATTTTTTCTTTGGCATTTCGATCATAAGTTTGATAAATTACATGTGCCAAATTATCACCTTCAATTGATACCAGTTGTCTTAACATTGACTGTTTATGAGTACCTTCATTAATTTCATCTTGTAAAGTTAATGAACCAATTCTTGTATCAACTTTCATAGTTTCACCAATTAATTCAACACCAACAGTAGCAGAATCCAATTGTAAAGTAGCTAATTTGATACCATCATCATTCAATACCAAAATGATACTATTTAAATTAACTTTAACATCAATTAATGAATCTTTTGGTGGTTGAGTGTCAATAACAGTACCTTCATCATCAGTAATACTACCATTATCATTATTTGGATTGGTGAAAGTTGTAATAATGAAATCTAATAAAGTAATTGAGGTCTTTGGTGCTAATACAAATTTAATAGTTGACATTGAAACTTCAACAAATTGGTCATATGAATCATCTTCATTGGAACTCACTTTTTCTTTTTTAACTCTTTTATATTGAACATTAAACAAATCTTTAGCAATTGCACCTGGTTGTGAACTTGCAATTTTTCTTAACTCTAGTGGACTTTGTTGATCAATATAATCTTCAATTGATAATGTACTTAATGTAACATCTGCAAACATTTCATCAGGTTTGAAATAATAATCCAATTCAAAATGTTCCAAAACCATATCGACCATTTGATCCTGTTCTAGAGTATTCCAATCAGTGCATCGATGTAAAGATAAATCAAATTTATCAACTTTAAAATTAAACTCAAAAACTTTTTGTTGATTTTTGATAGATGGGGATGATTCTGATTTATCAACTGCAGTGCTAGCTTCACTTTGGTTATCTGATTGATCGCCATCATCAGTTAATAAATCTTCACCAATTAATGAGATCCTTCTTTCTCTTGCTAAATTTTCTCTAGTTTCTTCATCAAAACTATCAAAATCAAAAGTTGGAATACTCTTATCGATAATTTGCATCATTAATTTATATTTAGCATCGGACATTGAAGCTCTAAACAATGGTAAACTACCTGATAATTTAAATTTTGTTAATGAAGTAGCCTCAGGAACAATGGAAACTTGGGCCAAAAACTTCATATTAATTCTATCAATAACATATGCTGGGTTCTCCTCATCTTTATTCTTTAAATGTTTCATTGTTTCTCTAACATTCGATCCAATTAAAAATTGTGTATCATGTAATTGTAAATTGAATTTATCATACATTAAAGAATCTAGTCGTTGCCAATCTTCATCTGAATATTGTTTAGATTGTTTATTTCGAACTTCATCCAAAACATCCTGACTAACTAAATCACTAACTAAACTAATATGACCAGCATCAATAATGGCACAGGGAGAATCCCAGCTATTAACGTCCAATGGTAAAACGATTAAAGGAGCTTGAAGATCCATTTTAATATTGACAGTTTTATGTTCACTTAATGCATATTCCAATCCAATTCTAGTTTGATCTCTTAACCCTTCAACTGTTGCACCTGCAGCATTCATAATAGCACCAATGGTTTCTAGATGTGTCTTTGGTGGTTTGAAAAATTTGGCAATAGTTTCAACAAACAATCTATTATAAAAGATTGTAATACTTTTCAATCGAACATTTAAATTTGAATCTGCATTATCATCTAATGGATTTTGTTCAAATGATAACCAAAAGAATGAATCATTATTCTCATTTGTTGATAGATCACATTGTGAATCATCTGGTGTTACAGAAACATTGGCCAAATCTTTAACAGTGACTACCTGTTCATATAAAGAACAGCCAGTTTTATCATCAACTCTTAATTCTTGTAAAGAAACATTAGTTAAAAATGAATCTGGCCGTTGCCATAAACTAGCTTTAAAGCCATTAAAAGACACCACTGCAATGTCTTGATTTTTATTATGTGGATCTTCTTTTAATGTAAAACTACCTGAATTTAACGCACATTCAACTTCTAATTTTGTTCGATCCCTTGGTACATCAACTGAATTAGTAATTGATTGTTTTTCATCCCATTCAATTGCATCATATAATTCCTTCTTTTGTTCATCAGTCATTGTTAAATCATCTTGTTGTTGTTGCTGCTGCTGTTGATTTGAACCCCAAATCCAACCGATCCAACCTTGATTTTGATTTTGTTTTGGGTGATCATTTGTTAATGCTTTTTCTTTTCTTAATTCACTTTTTGCTAATTGCCGATAGAATCTCAAATCTTCATAAGATAAATCCCATTCATAATTATTAATCTCATTTTGTTCTTCAATAGATAATGTATCTGTTCTTTTCTTTTTATATAACTTGATATATTCTTCTCTTGCATTCATTCTTTCTTTAATATATTCCCAGCTCCATTCTCGTTTCTTTTGGTGAATTTCACTTAAAACAGCATTAGCAGCGTACTGAAACCATGCTTTAGGATCTTTCTTAACTGGAACATTTGGTCGGTATTTTTTGAAGATTTTAGTTTTCATATATAATCTAAATAAATCAGCAGTCCATAATGCATCTCTATATTGGTCACTATCAAAAACAAACCCTAATTCATCGAATAATAGTTGTGCTTTTGTTTTTGGCATTGTATCAGTTGGACCCATTTTATTCATTGTAATTCTACCAGTACCAGAAACAGGTTTTAAAATATATTGATTATCATCATTGTCACCATTACCAGCTTTTGGAATAGTATTTTTAAACCGTTCAACAATTGAAAGCTCTGTATCTTCTGGTCGTATAGTTTCAGCATCTGAATTCCAATAAACAGACAATGCATTCAATTTAGCCAATTTCTTGGTAATTTCACTAGTATCTTGTAAAAATGTAGGATTCCAATTATCATCAGTAGAAACAGCAGATAATTCTTCTAAGGTAACACCAACAGCAAATGGATGTCCTGCTACACTTTCTTTATCTTCATATCTAATATGAATATTTTTAATTGTAACTTGTAAGTTATCAACAATTTTTGTTACTAGTGAATCTGTAAAAGATTGATTCTTTTTTATTTCTTCTGGACTCATACCAACAGTAGAATTTTTATCCAAAATTTCAGCACTTTCTAATTTTTCCATTTTTAATGCATGATTTCTTCTATTTTCTTCGTCCAAATCGTATTCTTGTTCTAATTTTGGTACTGCCAACAGATAAACATCTTCTATAACAACTTTAACAGGTTGACCTTTTAAATTGGACCAAGGAATTTGTAAAACCAACTCACCTAAATGACCTTCCACCACATCAATAGGTAATTTAAATTTATCCAATGCCTATTCTATGTTAGTTTTTTCTTGGTATTAATATACATACCTCTCTTTTCAGATCTAAATTTCTTAATTTAACATCACCACTCCAAATCCCGATATTCAGTTGCTTTGGATCAAAATTCTTCACATATGAACCCTATACCTAGTTAGTAAACCTCTTATCTTAAAAATAATAATACATACAAGAAACTTGTTCAAAAGTGATGCAACCAATGACTCCAACATGATTGATTTATTGTTGGATTAATTAACAATTTGTTAAAATTCTGTACTCAGTATTATAAATATGTTGTGTGATTGTCTATCAAGTATAATGCGTTGTTGTGATATATATATGGATGGTAATAATACTATAATATTTCAGCCACAAACTTTTTCTTATCTAAAATATTATAAACACTTGAACCAATTCAATTCAATCGAGCTCCTTTATAGTTGTGTTTAACCAGTCAAAAGTAACTATGAGTTGTCGTTTAATTCAATAATTTTCTAGTAAAAATGTAATAATAAATAAAGTTTTAAAAAGTTGTAATTAAGAAACTGAATACATATAAGTTACCAAATAATAAGAGTAAAATATATAGTGTTTATGGGTTTGACGCACATAGGCTATAATAAGAAACTTTGTAAGCGTGGAAGACTGAATCAATAGCATCTACACCGGGGCTGTTACAAAAAAGACGCTTTTGGATTACTGTGCTTTTTTGTTGCGTTTTTTATTTCTTTTGCTCCCAGCGTGTTTAGGCTCAGCGGCGCTAATAGGCTTGAGCAGTTTTATGCGTTGTATAGCAATTAAGCGCACTCTCATGCAGCAATTACATTTCCACCTGATGATGATGTAGCTAACCTCGAGGTTATTGTTTATGCAGGTCTAACGCCCCTATCGGATATTTTACGTGCCGATCACAAATTTCAAGGAACTCGATGACCTACTTCAATCCATCCATATCCAATATATATGGATAATGGATTCATGGTTATTTCGATCGATGAGCTTTCTGAATGGTGCGGCGTTATACTATTAATTAATGTTGTACAATGCAACCTTCACCTGAATTGTCTTCATAGAAGTTGAATATATATATAATTCGATATCATATGGTTATAATTAAGTTACGTACTTGTACAACGACATGCACAGCACCAAAGAGAACATATATATGTAATTGTTAACTGCAGCTAGCTAGCTAAAATAAATATGAATTCAAGTAATTATACAATATACCTCAATTGCAACGAATTTTCCAGGCTTAAGTTTCATATATATAATGCTATATCACACTTAAAATGAATCTACTGTAAAAACTTTATAAAAATAAATAATATAAAACAGGATTAAGCCACACACGCACAAACATAAAAAATGATATATATATTTAATAAAAAATAATAATAATAATAATAAAAATGATACAAATAATATATATACAAAAATTCACCACTTCTACTCAATTACTCTAACTATTGATCATTCTTTTCTTTAGCACTTTTAATTTGATCTTTCCATAAATTTTTAGCTCGTTCTTTATCCAAATCAGCAAATAAACTGTCAAAAATATCTTGATACCATTTAACAGGAATTGGATTAATACCTTCTCTAATAAAATCAGGCATATTTTCCCAATCAGCAAAATTGTCATGCGGGAAATAAATAGTTTTAGCACCAGCTAATTTAGCAGCCATAACTTTTTCTTTTAGTCCACCAATTCGTAATACTTTACCTGTCAAAGTCAACTCACCTGTCATACAAGCAACTGAACTTATTGAATGATCTAATGCTAATGATAATAATGAAGTAGTCATGGTGACACCAGCAGATGGACCATCCTTTTTAATGGCACCTTCTGGACAATGCAAATGAATATTAGCACGTTCAAAGAATCGGTTTTCTGGGAAATTTTTGGTCATAAACATTCTACAGAATGAATATGCAATAGACGAGGATTCATTCATAACATCACCTAATTGACCAGTCCGTTGAAATTCTGGTTTATTTGAAGTTGATAATGGTTGTTGTAAAACTGATTCAATATATAATGGTGTACCACCCATTTCAGTATATGCTAGTCCCATAATAACACCTGGTGGAGTTTCTTCATACATTCTCTCTTCAGTATGAACTGGTGGTCCAATATATTCTTTTAATCCATCAGAAACAACTTTAATATTCATGTTCTCTGGTACATCTAACTTGGCAACTTTTTTGGTAGCTTTTGATTCAATATCTTCTTTTTCCATTTCTTTACCACCAACACTTGCTGGATCATATTTCTTTTCAGTTTCAACTTCAATTGATTCACCAGTATCATATTTTTCAACAATTTTTAATGCAATTTTTCTATGAATTTTTTCAACTAATTTTTTCAAACCTCGAACCCCGTTTTCTCTGCTATATCTTTTGACTAATGTTTGAACAGCATCGTTATCAATAGAAATATTTAAATCACCCAACCCACTATTTTTTTTAGATTGAGGAATTAGATATTGTTCTGCAATTGCAACTCGTTCACTTGCTACATAACCACTAATATCAATAATTTCCATTCGATCTTTCAATGGAGGTGGGATGTTTTCAATATAATTTGCAGTACAAACAAACAAAACTTTAGAGACATCAATTGGCAAATCCAGATAAGTATCAACGAATGAACTGTTTTGTTCTGGATCTAATAATTCTAATAATGCAGCTGATGGATCTCCATGCATATTACCTCTTCCAACTTTATCAATTTCATCAATTAAAATCAATGGATTTGAAGTTTGGGCTTGCTTTAAAGATTGAATAATTCTACCTGGAACTGCACCAACATAAGTTCTTCTATGACCTTTAATTTCAGAAACATCATTAATACCACCAACACTAATTCTTGAAAATTTTCTATTTAAGGCTTCAGCAATCGATTTACCAATGGAAGTTTTACCAACACCTGGAGGACCACTAAAACAAATAATTTTACCATCGACAGAACCACTTAATCTTGCAGTAGCAATAAATTCTAAAATTCGATCTTTAGCATCTTTTAAACCATAATGGCCTTTATCCAAGACTTGTCTAGCTTGCTTAATATCATAAACATCTTCACTAAATATCCCCCATGGCATTTGACTCAACCAATCTAAATAGTTTCTTGTAATACTATGCTCTGCACTTGATGGATCTGTATTTTCTAATTTATAAATTTCCTCATCAAACTGTTTTTTAACATGCTCTGGTACTGTCATTTTGGCCATTCTTTCCTTAAAAACTTCAGCATTTTTTTCTTTACCTTCTGCTACCCCCAATTCTTTTTTAATTTCACTCAATTTTTCTTCTAAGTAAACCTTTTTATATCGGTTTTGTAACTTAGCATCAACATTCTTCTTGAATTTATCTTGCATTTGAATTTGCATTAATTCTTTCTTAACCAATTCTAAACCTTTATGTAATCGTTCCTTAATATTTCTAGTTTCTATAATTTCTTGAACTGCTTGTGAACCTTCAGACATAGCAGCTGCAAAATCTGCTAAAGCTGCTGGATCAGGAAATGCTTCATTTGTTGGTTTAAAAGATACAATTGCAAAACTAGAAATTTGTTCTTTAAAAATTGAACTCATGCTACTCAATTCTTTTAAAACTTCAATAATTTCGGCACATAATGCTTGGATTTCTTGATCATTAACATCATAAGTATCATGATTAACAACTTTAATATCTTTCATCCATGGAACCTTCAATGAATATAAATCGGTATCACTATATGCAGTATCAAAACTTGTAACATCCATATTAGTATTCTTATCGGTTGATGATGGTTCTTTTGATGATTCAGCAACTTCTTTTGGTTCATAAATTAAATCCCCTGCTTCGATTCTTGATAATGGTAATAAAGTTAACGTACAACCAGGTTGACCATCTTCATATCTACTAAAAACTCCACCAATTCTACAATAAGCCCCAATAGGGTATGCATCTTTTTGAACATCTTTAATAATTTCAGTTTTATTATCAGTATCTGGTCGTTTGAAAAATACTGCAATACATTGGTCTTCTAAATTGTCATAAAAAATTCTTCGAACTGCATAAATAACTTCTGGATCATGAATTCTACAAGCTCGATGATATCCTGGAATTGCTGGTCGATCTGATACTAATAATGATAATATTTGTTTTTTATTAGTTGGATCAGCTGGTCTAAATGCAAATTGACCACTTTTACTAGCTGGGATTTGTGAACTGTTGTTATTGTTGTTGTTATGTGTTGCGGTAGTTGTAGTAGCTGTTGCTGAACCTGAAGTTTTGATATCTTCAGTCTTTGTTGGCACTTCTTCATCTTGTGTCTTTTTAAATGGACGACGGCGGCCACCTTTTGGTTTATCTTCGCTTTCTTTGGTAGCTTGAGTATTATCTTTTTTATCTTCTAGTTTTTCATCTTTAGTTTGCTCATCTTTTTTAAGTTGATCTTTCTCAGTTTTGGATGTATTTGAAGGTTTATTGTTCTTGTTGCTATTGTTGTTGCCACCACCACTATTACTACTGCTACTATTAAATCTTATAGAAGATTTGCTTGCCAATGATAATGATAATGATGTTGATCTAAGTAAACTGGACCGAAGGACTGCAGTTTGTCGTAGTAACGTCTGATGTCTGCAGGCTCTAACTATTTGCCTGGCTGTGAACATTATTTTATAGCTGTATTTTACAATCCACTGGTATTTTTTTTTATATGTATCTACAATTTACTGTGGTGGTATATGCAATAATAATATAAAAAAATGAATGAAAAAGGTGTCGAATTAATTGGAGCTTTGAGTTTGATCTGTCCAATGGATTAGTGTCGTTGCGCTAGCGAAGAATAAAAAGAAGATTTTTTGAGCGTTCTTTTTTTTTTACCCAACTGTTCCATCTATAACACTTTTAGCGGTAACACACGACAATTAGTAATACTCTCAGGGCTTGAGCTGATCTCGAGCGTGTTTATAGGCGCTAAATTGATAGAGTCTTAAGCGATGAATTTTCTAAGCACATGTAGTGTCGGTGATCGGAGATCGGAGATATTCTGCTGAATACTGCTTGAGTAGTATTTAAGCAGTAAATTTGGCACTTACGCCACTCGGACCGAGATCGGGGCAAAAATATCAAGTCTCATTTATGCATGGGGATTCTATATTAATTCAAGATAAGATTTATTTGATAAAATTCATACCAATGATAGAATTTAATGATTTCGAGGGTGCTGCTATGGTTACAAAAGTGGACACTACCAGATCATGATAATTAATAAATTGAGAGGTCGAGTTTAATTGATAACTTTAAATACGACGGTTTTGAAAATTCTACATTTCTCAGAGATCAATGGTTTTATTAATTAACGGCAAACAGTGGATGTTTACAGAAACCATAGTGTATACATATATATATATTAATTAGTATAGTGTAAAGCTGATTCATGATTCGAATAAATACATGGTTATATATTAATCACCGCTGAAATGGTCTTAGTCCATGTTCAATAATGAGTATAGTTTTTTTGGATCGTATGAGCACTTTCTGAAGGGTCCCTATCAGGGCTATGAGTGATCACAATTGACTCTCTGTTATTGCGAGAGTGGCTCCGTTGATAATATGAATTAGATGGAATGGTATGGGGTGAATTCTGGTACATTTTCAAGTGTGATTGAGAGTGCTGTCGGTGTGATGAGTGTGGTTGTTTTGGAGTGGGTCTATGCTGCTTATAGCTTCGCTTAACCTCTGTATGGTTAGTATGGTGCAATTGTAGCGGCACATGTTGATAAGTTCTAACAAAACTTTGATGTGCTTCTTGTTGTGGATGATGGACTGAAGCTTGGTGATTGTTATTAGCCAGATTATGGTGGTGCTGCAACTGTTGTGCATGACTGGGTAGTCGCTGGGTTTGATGATGATGCTGATGATGATGGTTTGAAAATCTAGGCTTATAACTAGATTTACTACCATCATTATGATATCCCCATGCGACATCTTCCTCTTCACTAGAGCTCTTACCATAAGGTTCTTCCTCTCCACTACTATCTTTCCTTTTAAGGTTCCAGTAAGCTTCTAAATCTTCAATCAAATCTTGTTTCCCCTCAGGTTTGGTCTTTAAATGTTCTTTATATTTAGCTAAGTAAATAGATAAGACTTCACTATACTGTTCCATCCCTAACATTGTTAAACTATGCAAAATATCTTGACCTGTTATAGTCTTTCGCTTTGCTCCCATACTAATCTCTGCTGCTTCACTTGTAACGAATGCAACAAATTCGGTAACACATTCCTGCATACAGTCTTTAGCTTCTTTGGATAATTTGGCATATTCTGGTACTGCACCTTTCATTGACCTTGTAACTAATTTTCGTTAGCATTTTGTACCTCAATAATTAAGATCCAGTTTATTCATTGGTAAATTGATTGCTTATGATTGTTTAAAGCACACTTAGAAAGTCTGGTTATCGAGTTAAAACTTACTATTGGCCATTGGTAGCAGTAAATCTGCTTGTCGCATAGGCATAGCTGATTTGTTTGTCATTTCTAACTATAATATATATGTGATTCACTGGCTGCTAAACAAACTCTGTAGTATATCAATTATAAATTTTGGGTTACTTTAAATTGCTAGAGTATACAAATTTGATACCAAGATTTTTAAAATGTCTAGTGATTAAAATAAGGGTCCTAAATTGAGTTTTAGATGGTAGTCCCGTCCTATATATATATACTCAAGTTAACCGATTAATTTTAATACGGCCAAATACAAACAATAAGCCATAATATAATTGGATCCAGGTTTTAATAAAGAAGATCATACTAGATTATTCAATAGGTACTGAGTAGTTTCAGCAGTAACGTTTCAATATTTTGAGTCCTCATTAATGTGTATAATGAGCCGTGTATAACTCATCAAGCTCGACTGATCATCTAATAATTATTACTCTTTATTATAAGTGTACGAAGGCTTGATCGATTCTAATTAATACATAGGTTTCGGTGTAAGAGATGGCCCTTCAAAAAAATTATAATTAACCGTCTTAAATTAATTAACCATAACAATTGAGGAGCTTTATTGATTGTGAAGATTCAGATCATCCGCGATAGCTACAGGTGTATTATTATCTGAAGAAGCTTTCAACCATTCATTAGCGGGTATTGAAAAACGTGAAAATGTGAAACACTCGCTCTCTAAGTTTCTAATCCTACCATGCTATATCCGATATGGATATTTGGACCGGCTTAATCGCTTACCCGCGTATTTTATTATAATTAGGGATATATATATATACTTTAGATGATTGATGTATACACCCATGGGTATATGGATATGTTATTTTAAAACTGAAATCTCCAGCGCAAATTGCCAATTATAATAGTTAAATTTAATTTAAGCAGGTGCACGTTATTTACCCACCCATATGCATATGCATCTAATGTAAAGTATTTTATGGCCGGTAACTTTCTACTGCAGTTAGTATTTATACCGGTCACGGTATACCAAACATATATATAATAATACCTACATCTTCAAAATTTAAAGTGTATATAAAACTATAACTATAGCGCACATAAAGATCCATAAGTAAGATTAATTATACTTATGATAGAACACGTTTTAGCATACATTTGAGGTCACACACGTGGGTGCAGTTTTAGCCAATCAAAACACACAGTTTATAAGCATGCAATTCGAGCTCTTTAGAATCAAAGTTTCTAATGTGTCTGTTTGCAACATGTCTTCTATATATCCGGATAGATATATATAGCAATATACGCATGCATATACATATAAACGTGTTTGGATCATAATATTGATAGGATGCGAAAAGATCCATAATATTATTTCCCATGGTGCATGGTGCAGATCAATGTCACACATCAAACACTAACAACTAATGATTTCAGTATACGAGTATTAAAATCCACCCTTAAAGCCATTTGCTGGACCTGGATCATTGTACAATCATATCAATTCAAGTAATATATATGCCAATATAGGTTAAATTTAATAACCAATTGCCTAAGCTAGACCAATATATGTATTTGGGTAGATCTAGGCCATGTGCACCCCCCAACATTTAAAGGAAATAAGCTAGTGTAACTTCTTGAGATTCGAATTCGAACAGCATACATTAAAAAACAACTTTACCTCCACGGCACTAGCTATATATATATATAAATTAATCCATGTGAAATACACTATATATCAACTAGCATACCTATAGGCTTATATGATGCATATTTGGTTTAGTCAATTGTACAGATTCAGTATGTATATATATATACAATATGTACTATCAATCAAGATGCCAACCTTGTCTCGTGTATCCGGATAAAACAATCATGCCAAGAAAACCTAAATTCACCTCCACATACTGCTTGATGCGGCTCAAAAAATTCAAGCATACGGACTTAATTATAAGTATACCAACTACGTGAAATTCTTTAAATAAAACAAACAAGTTCGTTAGTATTAGTGAAAAATAGTAATATTACTATATGAAAAATAAATTATAATATCATGCAAAAGTTTTTATATTTAGAATTGAGTGACAACACTTTTAATAGTAATAAAATCATCCAACCCATATTTAGAACCTTCACGACCAAAGCCAGACATCTTTTGGCCACCAAATGGTAATGCAGATTCAGTAATTAAACCAGTATTAACACCAACCATACCAACTTCTAATTCTTCACTAACTCTAGCAATCTGTGCATAATCTTTAGCAAAGAAATAACCTGCCAAACCAACATCAACATTATTTGCTTTTTCAATAACTTCTTGTTCAGTAGAGAATTTAGAAATTGCAGCAACTGGTCCAAAAGTTTCTTGACAGGTAACATCCATATTTTGCTGAACATTAACCATGACGGTTGGGGCATAGAAATTATCGCCTAAATTGGATAATTTTTCACCACCAACTAAAACTTTAGCACCCTTTGAAACTGCATCAGTAACATGATGATGAACTTTATCAACAGATTGTGGATTGGTTAATGGGCCATGTGTGACACTTGAATCAAAACCATCACCAACTTTGAATTGCTTAACTTTATTAACAAATTTTTCAACAAATTCATCATGAACATCTTCATGAATATAAAACCGATTAACACAAATACAAGTTTGGCCAGAACCTCTGAATTTTGATGCAACTGCACCTTCAACTGCTGCATCGATATCAGCATCTGGGAAAACAATAAATGGCGCATTACCACCTAATTCAAATGAAACTTTTTTGACAGTTGATGCACTTTGAGACATTAAAACCTGACCAACTGGTGTACTACCAGTGAATGTAACTTTTGAAATTAATTTATTTTCACATAGTTCTTTACCAATTTCTTTGGTATTTTTTTGACCAGTTAAAACATTAATAACACCTGCTGGGATCCCTGCTTCATGGGCTAAATGGGCCATTGCTAAAGCAGAAAATGGAGTGGCATCAGCTGGTTTAAGTAAAGAAGTACAACCAACAGCAAGAGCTGCACCAACTTTTCTTGAAATCATAGATGATGGGAAATTCCATGGTGTAATAGAGGCAACCACACCAACCGGTTGCTTTAAAGTATGAATTCGTTTATTAGCAGATTGTGATGGAATAATATCACCATAGACTCTTGGAGCTTCTTCTGCAAACCATTCGAAATTTGCAATACTGGACGCAATTTCACCTTTAGCTTCGGATAGAGGTTTACCATTCTCTAGAGTTAAAATTTGTGCCAAATCATCTTGATTTTCTTTCATCAAATCTGCCCATTTTCTTAACATATTACTTCTTTCTCTATTACTTGTTTTCTTAAAAGTTTTGAATGCATCTTTTGCAATTTCTGCTGCTTCATTAACTTCTTGTACAGTCATTTCTGGCGCTGAGCCAATGATTTCTCCAGTAGCTGGGTTAGTAACATTGAAAGTTTCACCACTTTTACTGTTCACCCATTGTCCATTGACATATGCTTGTGATTTGAATAGTGATTGGTTTTTTAAATTTAATTTGGTTGACATTGATCTAACAAAAGTTCTTGCTTTCAACATTTCTTGATTATGTCCTGATGCTGTATATATATGAAAAATATTAATATGGAGAAATAGCAAATCAGTAGGGATCCCCGGTTATTTATATACCCTGTTTTAGCTATAATTTCCCACTTTTATGATCCAGTGCGTTTTAGCCGACGCGTTATATTGCGGATCTACAAGCGGTGTTTACGGTTTGGGACCTTTTCATGCCTCAAGCTTAGTAATGGGGCTGCTCCTCTGCTGCCGCAACTGCGCTTATTTTAGCCGCGCCTTAATAATGTTAGATTTTTAAGTACTGTATTAAGTATTTATGCCAAATTGTTTTACCGCATTAAGCTCTAAGTGCGGAATTATGGTTCCCTATTCCAGGATCGAAATTCCTTATAAGTAAATGCCATGTCTGGATGATTATAGATTGACATCGATTCACTTACTTGAATAATGATTAGTACCCTAAAATTTAAGATCCTTGATTTAATTGGATCAATCGGATTTAGTATACATATAATTAGTGGTACCACACTATATTAACAGACAGTTTAAATTATAATTTGCAGTGGTATTAATATTGCATACCAGCAGCTGGATATCTACAACATACAGATTTGTACAAAATATTATTGAGCAACGTTCTTGCTAATACAAATATATATTATAACAACTTGCACAGCAATATATAGTCGATTAACATCTTAACATCAATTGATTGGACCTAAATCATAATAAAAACCACTCAATTGATTTGAGGTGCTAACATTGGAATATACATAATAAATATTTATATAGATAATACTCTGGCTTTCAACCGATCTATAAAGTAATATACTATATGGATATATATAGTACTTAATAAAGTGTCTACGCCGCGCTAGATGCGGCATCCTCTGCTGCATGCATATACATGTATCCATGTTGGAAAGCAACTTAAGATATCATATTTTTGACACCAAAGATTACACATTGCAATGCATTGAGACATATATATATAGGTGGATCCAAAATTGTGATCAATCGTGCCATTACGCGTTATAATATAGATATATTTAAACACCCGCGCCTGAGTTAAAAGATTTTGAGGCTCCAACGACCGGTACCATGGTAAATGTAAACAAAATTACCACCAGACTGGGCCAGGATCTAAATCTCTATAATTACAGATCAAGTTTAATGATATCGCTTAATCATATTAATAAGAAGAAAACTTTGTCCATCACATTCAAATTTAAGTAAAATACAATGATATATCAAATAAATATAAAAAAGAATCGATACCTGCAGGATTTGAACCTGCGCGGGCAGAGCCCAGTAGATTACTTAGTTCTAATGATGAACCATTCAAGTCTACCGCCTTAACCACTCGGCCAAAGTACCTTTTCGGAAAATTGGGCTTTTTAAAGTCTTATTTATAGCGAAAAAAAAACTTCAAAAAAAAAAAATACAACAGGTATTATTAGATCAAGGTGACAGTGAACAATTGTAGAAGAAACAGTTTGGGCTGAAAACGGTGGGTCTTCAAGTATCTGTGGATG